>JAUBOC010000071.1:14542667-14553502 GCA_032275365.1 Anablepsoides cearensis
CACACACACACACACACACACACACACACACACACACACACACACACACACACACACACACACACACACAGAGCTAATAACACACATAGCCATGGATTTACGTGTCAGGGGGGTTAATAGCTCCGAGCATGAAGACACTTGGGGGTCTATAAGTGGGTGTCCCTGTGAATTCTGTGAGTGTTTAATGTGACTTTTCTGATCAAACCTGGGGGGGAGGCAGTTCAGTGACACCAGAACCACCAAGCAGGACCTGCCAGCACTCCTCAGGAACACAAAAACCCTCATGTGGCGCCGAGGCCCGGAGCTGATTCTGTTTCCTACAAGTTTCATCATCCAAAGCTAGACGCCTGATTTGACTGGTTTTCTGTGACACAGAGGAGAGCCGTTCAGCTCAGTGTGTGGGTTTGTCACACCTTTTTTTTAATGTTTTCATTTCTGTCTCTGCATCCTTTCTGTGCATGTTTTCACCTGCTTCTTCTTCTTGTTGTTGGGTTTGTGCAGCGAAGCCTCCTCTGTCTCCCACCCTGTGTGGATTAGTGACGTCGGCGGCGCCAGCCCCTCTCCCTGTGATAAGGGCGTGCGCCTCCCTGCTCAACCCCCGTGCTCAATTTCAGATAGTGCTAATGGAATCTGTCCTGTGTGATTGTAATGCCAACGAGACTCATTTTCCACGGAGCTTGGAACTGTCAGCTTGGCAGGACAGTTGGGGGGTGTTTGAGGAGGAATGGAGAACCAGAGAAGAACAGGGGAGCTGATGGGACCAGGAGGAGGGTGAGGATGGTGTGTCTGTGTGCTGAATAAAAGTTTTTTTTTTGTCCTTTGAAGGTGTTATGTAGTTTCCCCACACATACCTGCACACACACACATAAAAACAAATCCGATCGGGTCATGGATGGAAGTCAAAGTACAAGTGAGGCATAACAGGAAGTATCATGCAATAATCTGCTGACACAAACAGATTTTTTAGAAAAGAATCATTTAATATAAGTCTACAATAATTCAGATCAGTTCAAGATGGCTGCCACAGCTAATCATTTTTAGCAAACACAAACACAACTTCCAACCTTCTATATCACCATGGGTGTCATGGTGGCCCTCAAAGAGGCTGTTGTAATAAACTTTGATGTTTTGTGTTTAATTTTTACACAAAACATCACATTCATTGTCTCATCGCTACGACTGTATCAACCAATAACTGAGCTCTATGTGTTATTCCCTGCATAGAAACCTCTTATAAACGCTGAAAAGTACTGTGTGTACGTTTGACTGAATGTGAAATAAATAATACAGAAAATACAAGTGAGGAGCGGCCGTCTGCAACTCTCAACTCTCCCACTTTCCAACAGGGAAATTCTCTATTGGGTACATTCCAGTTTAAATTTACGACTTATAAGTGGGAATTTAAAACTTCCCACTGGGCTGCAGCAATAGAAGCTGGCAAAAATGCAGCTAAATGGAAATTTTACACAGTGAATTTCACCAGGTGCAGGTGTACCGTCATCTTGTGGGTAAAATAATCAACGTGCATTATGGGAGATGTAGTTTCATGCTAGTTTTAAACGCTTATTTTAAAACATTATCTTTGAAGCTGGGCCAGATAAAATGCTATGCTGGGCCACATTTGGCCTGCAGGCCTTGAGTTTGACATGTTATTATTTGTTCATGTTAAACATCATTATCCACTACATGTTGGAGTCCTCTGGTAAATGTAAGTATTTCATTTCACTTTTTTTATTTGAACCAGTTGCATTTTAAAGAACAGCCTATAGGCAGCAGTGTTTCCATTACATTGTGTTTCTCTTCCTATTTATCGCCTGCTGATTTAAAGCTGGGGGAGGGAGGGGTCACAGTGGGACGCTCTTTCTCACCTGGTCAGTCCCTGCTCAGTCTGACACTCAGTTCAGCAAATGTGAGGGGAGGAAACATCACTTTGGCAGCTGCGTCGCAGGGATTAGAGTGGTGGGCATCTGTAATCTGGGACAGACACGTCAGTTGTCCCATACAGTAAAAAGCACCAAATAAAGCTGCCAAATTAGACGCTTAAAAATACAATTTTTAAAAATGTTAAAATAAAAAAGGAAGAAAAGAGGCGCTAAACTAAATCTCCCATTTAACTTTTTTTTTATATAAATGTTTCTAGAAATACTCAAATATTGTTGCACTTGAACATATGCTTGAGTTTCTCTAGGGGAAAAAAAGAGATTAAATTCTTGAAATGAACATTAGAGAAGTTCAGCTCTTAGAGAATGAAAGGCAAACTATACTTTTTCAGCGGACGAATCAAAGGTTGAAGGTGTCAGACTGTGATACTGAGGGAAGAGAAAAAAGACTGATAAAAGAGCCAAACCATTAGAGGAGCGGAGAGAGACTAAAAAAAGAAAAAAGAAACAGGCCTCTACAAATTGGCAAAGGGAAGTCTCTCTGCTTTGCATTTCATTTACATGGCTGGTCGTATCGACCAATCGGATTGGGAGCCGAGCCCGAGGCTTAGAGAGGAGAATAAAGACTCCAAATGCCTTCACTGCTCTCATCCCTCTCTCCTATAATACCCTGTCTGCCCTTCTTTTCTCCCGCTCCCCTCTCCTTTCTCCCCACGCTGTCATAATACCCTTTTCTCTCCTCGCCGGCGTGAGGCTTTTCAGGAAGACCCTGCTGGATGTGATTGGAGGATGAGGAGAGGTGAAGAGGATGGGGATGCTGTGGAGACGTCTTTTTCTGCCACCCACTAAAAAAAAAAAAATACAATATGCTGCACGTGTGTGTTTCCTTTTTTTTATTTATTTTTACTTGCTTTGTGCTCACCTGCATGAAACTCGACTCACACAGCTCACAGCTTGAGGGCATCATTTTCTGCCGTATTACAAGTTAAACATTTTCTGCTTCTAGTGTACTGAGTCCCTCAGTCTCTGCCCCTCAGCACTGCCACGCCCACCCACACCTGTTTTCTGTAGCCGCAGGTGTCTCGTCTCCATTCATCAGTCCTCTAAGTCCCTCAGCCTCACCTCACTCAGTTGAGCATTGTGAATTGAAATGCATATGTATTGATGGGTCTAAATCTCAATATAACTGTGACACAGGTTTATTCATACCTGTGTATGTGGTGAAATGGTGGACTGAGCTGAAAATAAATTCTGTTTCTGTGTGGACGAGGCATACGTTTTGCAGTGAACGTAATTCATTATAGCCACAGCTAATCAATCTTATCCAATGCAAATATATGAAACATTTAAAGTGGAAGATGTTGAGCTAAATTTGTTTGTGGTAGTAGCAGAGAATAATCCACATCACATATTAACGTTTTGCATAAGATCTCACAGTAGCATGTAAAGTTTTCTATATATTTATTTTTTTTTAGATTTGACCAAAATGACTATAATTCTGACATTTTTTTCCAACATGATGTGAGCTCTGGGTAAAACTCAGTCTGTATGTTCAGTTGTGACAGGCGACTCTGGATAATGTGCACACGTGGTTTAGTTACAGTCAACTTCAAAAAAACTAAACCCCAAATCAACGTTTTTATGCAGATTAACTAACTAAAATAGACTTTTAGGGTATTATCTATGTTGACGTTTTCATTTAAATTAGTTTAATTTTGCAGTATTTTGTCTAAAATCATCTTAGTGCTGCCCTCTATGGGTTGAGCGGTGGCTACTGCAGTTGAATTTTCCTTTTGGTTAAAACAGTACAGCTTGGTATTTGCATCACAGCTCCTGTGTTCGGCTATAAAAGCCTCTTTAAGACACGCCTCTGCAGTGAGTCATGAGTTGGAATAGCAGCACTGCGATGAAAGTTTGTTACTTTGAACATTAGCCCATGTTAGCAACAATGCTGCTAACCTCACTTTAACGCTCAGAAACTGGTCGTATTCTCCATTGCCTCAGCATCGCCGGCTTCATGCATCGCTGAGTCAGCGCCTTGAGCCTGCAGCTCGACCCGATAAGGCTCATATCCGCTGGGCTCCACAGCCTCCCTCAACCTCAGGTGACGAGCGGGCTGAAAAATCTATCAATAATTCAAAAATCTTTCAATCTTTTTGTAATAAATTACTTTGTTGATGTTTAATTCTGCAAACTAGACAGTCAGTTTATGATTGCTGAGCCACACCAAGCTGAAGATGGTTTCTGACCATGGGCGTAACCGCCATAGGTACAGGGTGGGACATGTCCCCCCCACTTCCCATATCTGTGCACTCTGTCCCCCCCCCACACTTTTTTCAGCCAAAGCAGAATAAAAAGACCTTTAAAAAAATGTGTCCCCCCCCACTTTTAGGATGGTGATTTCGCCCTTGTTTCTGACTGTAGCTACCAATTTGAAAATTGGCTAAAGGGCGATTCCACCTAATTTTTCCCTACCTTGACCATCTTTAATGTGCTCGGGTTTAAAAACTAAAATACTTAGACACGCCAAACCTATACTGGATTATTCACTTATAGCAGAATATTTAAAACCAAGTTTGTGATTTGTGAAACCTTCATTACAATAATTTACCTGAAAATGTCAACATTTGCACAGAAAAATAAAGAAAATTTAGACAGTTTATCTGCAAAAGAAAAAGTTGATTTTGGGTTTAGTTACTCTTTAAGATAAATAATTTAAAGCCTGAATTTAGAAACAAAATTCTGTAAACTCTGCTTCATCGTCCTCCAGGCAGAAGTTAATCTGTGGCTCAGTAACACCTCAACTCAATACATTCATTACTGTCATTATTCTTTTCTGTGCCCACACACACACACACACACACATCTTCATTTGCCGTTAATCATCAATAACAATGCCTTATTTGTCAGGGAGGCCTATTTACAATGGGATCACCCCCTCTGGGCGTGTCAGCCCGTCCCCCCCGACACTGCAGTGAGTCAGTGTGCCACCAATTACCGAGCGCAAACTGAATGAGGTCGTAACGGGATGGGGTCATTAGCAAAACAAACCCGCTGACCCCACGGGACAGAGGAAAGCAGGAGGGGAGAGGAGGGGAGATAGTGGAGGAAGATCTCTGCATTCACTCCCACCAACACAACAATGTCACTTTAACAAACTCTTCATCTCCATCCAACATGTGGGGAAGGTCAAACCAGTCACATGTGCTTAAAGAGTCACAGATCTGATCCTTCAGTTTTTACTGAAATATTAATCTGTGATGAACATAAACTTAAAAACAGAAAAAAAATTGTTCTTTAAGTACTTATTTTTGATTTAACCTTTGTCTGGAGACTTAAATGTGTAAAAAAAAACTTGATGCCATTAGGATCTAATTATGTCTATTTTTAATTCACACAAGTCAGAGAAAAGTTTATTTTATTTCAAGTCTCATATAAACTTAATATATTTTTAAAAAACGTGTTTTTCTGCTATTTGCCTCTTTTGTCCACATTTTTTTGTGTTTTTGGTGAGAAAAATGTATATAAATGTATTTATTATTTGATAAATAATGATGTTGCTGAGTATTTTGCGCGTGCCCGCATCTTAAACCCAAAGCATAATGGATCTGTTTCTTTTGTTTGTTTGTTTGTTTTTATGTTTGCCTCACTTCTTTCTGATATTGTTGCCATTAAACTCTGATTGTGAGCTGAAAACTTTAACAACTTTTAAAAGAAGTAAACTGCACCAAAATAAACTCAAAAATGTTTTTTTTCCCTCTGTAATTCGTTGCTTAAATTCTTACCCTCTAGTTTAGCAGGAAAGGTTTTGATTTATTTTTATTTTAAAAAAGAGTTATTAAGTAAAAATAACAAATCCAGACTATAAATAAGGTGCAAGAACATTTTTTTGCTGATGAGCTAAAGTTTGTCACAGTTTTACCTGTAGGCCGAGATTATTCAACTGGAGGCCCGCAGGCCACTTTAGGCATGTAGGTGGCTTTAATTCGGCCACCTATGAATATGCCGTAATAAGACTTGAATAACAAATATATAGATGTTAAAGATGATTTATAACAGAGCTATACAACTCTAAACTCTATGCTAATGTCTTTATTTCCTTTTTTTAGATTTTAGATCAGAAACAAATTAAAGTAGACTATTTATATAATTGCTGGATGTCAGGCCCCTGAGCTGTTGGCTTACTTGTGGTCCCCTAAAGTTTTAATTTAGTTGTGTGTGACTTTCACACAAACACCTCCTTTATATGATATCCTCAGTGTTTTGGGTGTTTGCTTCATGGCTTGTTGATCACTCTTTGTTGACGTGTTTTTCTGGTTGGATAGTGTCACACACATTTAAAGCTGCATAGAAAGCACCTCTCAAACGTGTAAAAATGGATCTACTCCAGAAACAAACTCCACACTTCCTACAGGTTTTACATTTCACACTGTAGCTTTATTTAGAGTCATTCTGTCCCTAACTTTTAAAAATATTAATAATTGCAAAGCGATTAGCTGGGAGGCTGTCTGCTGTGAGCGTGTCCTTTGTTGGACGGGAGCATATTTGTGTTTGTGTATCTTCATTGTGACGCGTGTAATCCACATGCTCGCTAATCCCGGAGCAGGTGGCTGGGCGTTTGGAGGCTGTGTGTGAGGCGTGTAGAGAGGGCACACTTTGGCCTCCTCCCCCCAAACACACACACACACACCAACACACAGTCACGTACACTCACACGCATTATTGGACATAAACACATAGGCTAGCTCTGCTCTCAGCACTTCACACATTCATTATCCCGGGGGAGAGGAAGCTCGTACAGAAACACACCTGCTGGGTTTGCACCCACCTAATGCCCATAAACACCCACCTAATGCCCATAAACACACACCTAATGCCCATAAACACCCACCTAATGCCCATAAACACACACCTAATGCCCATAAACACACACCTAATGCCCATTCAGAGGCTTGTAAGTGGACGGAAACCTGGAGGGAAGCCCATGTATTTCCGTTTGTGTCCTCTCCGTCCACTCACTCCCTATATGTGTCCACAACAGACATGTCCAAACAGGTGGGCTAACAGAGGGAGACATCTGCCAACAAACTGTGCATCCATCTCCTCCACCGAAGCACCTTTCCATCTGCCCAAAGGAGAAGAGACCGAATGAAAAGGTCACTGAAGCGGTTAACACGAGGCTAAATTAAACACAAGGCCTCCTGTGTGTCTGATCAAATCGTTCATTCACAGCAGGCATCTCACTGTTTTGTTTGTGTGTGTGGATATGAACAACGTTTTGTGGAATTTATTACAGTTTAAAACTCAAATGTAAACACTGTTCTGCTTTATGAAAAGCATTGAGAGGCCTCAGAGGGCCAGTTGTAATAACTTTGATGTTTCATGTTTAACTTCAACTAAACACAAAGTTCTTTGTTTTTTTGCTATAGCTCAGCACCTCTAACAAACAATAACTGAGCTTTATGTCGTATTTCCTGCATAGAAACAACGTTTTAACACGTCCTGTATTATATGACTAAATAAATGTGAAATAAAAATACAGAAACACTATTAAAATAAAGTTCAGGGTAGCTGAATTCATATTTCCCACATGGAATTCCCACTGGAGGGGCATTCCAGTTTAAATGCACTACTTGTAAGTGGGAAATTCCCACTTCTCTGTATAATTGATATGCAACAAAAGTCCCTGGCAAAAGTGCAGTGAAATGGAGGATTTTTTTCAGCTGCTGGCTTTAAATTTGTGCACTTTTAGTGATGGAATGCTGTCATTTTTGGGGTAAAATAATAAACATGCATTATGGGAGCGGTAGTTTATGATCAATGTTGGCTTTAAAGCAGCATATGCTTATTTTAAGACATTAAAATGTCTTTGAAGCTCTTGTGGGCCACATAAAATGCAGTGGTGGGCCACATTTGTCCTGTGGGCTTTGGGTTTGACACATATGGTCTAGAGTCTTTGACAGGTAAGATACTGACTATTTAAAAACTCCACAGATCCCTATTTCAGAAACCCTGAATCGTCTCTGTGATGTTTCTCATTAACAGATTTCAATGTATTTTTAATTTAAAAATAATGAAATGTAAAAAATCTGATTACTTTCATTTTAACTTAAAATCAGGAAACATGTTTATATGATTTAAATGTGTGTTTAAATTGATTTTGTGCATAAATAATCAGGACATTATTATTACTGGTGGAGCTCATCTCTTTGTGTCAAATGGGTGTACATTTAGCCATTAAATGCAAATAATCTATTAAATTCATACCATTTTTCTCTTTTAAGGGGATTTTATTTTCTGCTAATGGTCATGAAGTGTGTTGTTGGCTGGATTTCCACTGAAATAATCCAGGAAGCTGAAAGGTTTGTAAAAACTATATAAGCATTAAGTTTATGTAAACCACTAATTCTTTAATGGCAATTCATTCCTTTACATATGCTGGATTTTCTCTAAAACTGTAATCATCTCTCTGCTTGTTGTCTGTAGAATGCCATATTTTATTTTGACAGGGTTTAACTTTTATAGTTTTTTTTTTTTTTTCTACTTTTGTAATTTTTGATTTTATGTGCACTCTGGTGAGTGGTTAAAACTCCCTGCTTCAATCAAAAAATAGGTTTTAACTTAAATTCCATGCTGTATTTTTAAATTTTATACCGATAATCTGTTACGTTGACAAAAAATATATAGATTTGTGTCAAGATTACAGATTAGGATTTAAAGCAGACATGTTTGTATGTTTTTTACTAAATGCATTTAAAGGGATTTTATTTGTTGGCGAGGTTATCTGTTTAAACAGTGTTTTAAATGATTCTTTGTAAAAAAAAAATCTAAATAAAAAAGACTTGTTGATAAAAATACAAGTTTTTAAGACAAGAGGAGACACCTGGGATGTATAAGTATTCATAGTGTTCATTGAAGAATCCTGGATTCATTACCAAAATTTGTAAATTTAAAAAAATAATGTCTGCTTTGTGGCAAGTTTCCATATTGCTCTATGTTTTTCAAGGACCAGGATGTGTGACTGAAACTGAATTGTAGAACTGACAGTAAAAGTCCAGCTGAATTTTCAATACAACAAAATGTTTCAAAGCAAATAACTTCAGATTTAAACTATGAAATTCAGTTTCAAATTATGGAAATTAATTTTCAAAATGATGCATTTAATATCAAATTATGCAAATACAGATTTATTCTGAACCACATAAATTTGGGTTCTGAAAGCACAAGTTTCTTCTCATGCATCTGCTGAGAGCTTTATCAGCCGAAAAGTTAAACTGAAACTGAAAATTAAGAAGCAAAATAAATGATCTGGCAGGACTTGGGTGTTTATGTCAGAGAAAAAACAAACAGTGTCTTATATATGTTCTCATAACTCACAAGGTACCTTAAAAGGCAAAAATGTGGAGAAAATTGTTTATTAATCATAAAGACCTTTAGGAAAAAACAACAACAATTTCACCTATTGATTTCACTTCTAAAGGATGGTTTTCTGTTGACTTAGAGATAGAAAAAATCGATTTTTATCAGACTCGTGATTCTCATTTACGATTCAGAACTGATTAAAAAAAATAAAAATTGACGTCACCACAGAGCCACTTCAAGCACAGAAAGTTACCAAAACAAAGTGGAAACTGCAAAAATTGAGAAAATAGAGATTCAACGGCCATGTCTTTTGTTGAAGGCAAACATTTCGGGTCATTTTATCGAATGAGTTCAAGTTTGATGAGCTTCACTTAGTGCAAGGTTTGCAAAATGAAGAGGAAGCCCGTTGGGAACATGACAAATGGGCTCACATTATCAGTTTTGAATGAAAAATAAAAATTTAATCTATCGAATTGTGGAATAAACGACCCCCAACTTGATCAAGTTGAACTGATTTTTTGTTTTTTTATCAATGAAACCGATATGGACACAAATTTGTGCCTTTAAACCAAAAGGCAATGATTTTTACACTCAACAGCTCGAGTGCAAATAGAAAAATTCCAAACTCCATCTACTTTCAAAGCACATGTTCAGCTTTTTGCTGCAATTACCAGCATATTTGCTTTGCTTTAAGTCTCTTTAAACCATCACACAGCATCATCCGGCATGATAGAATTTATTCTAATCTCATCAGATTGTCTAATCCACGACTCGGAATCACTCTACAGTTTAAACGTGATTAGCGAGGTCAGGAGTGTGCTTTAACGGCCCGTCTGATGAGAGCACAGAAACGTGATTGTTTCACTCGTTTAAATGAGATTCCATGACGGCTGCAGATGAATTATGTATGTGTCGCTGTGCTTGTATGTGTTAGCCTGCCTGGGAATGTAGGACACATGCTTGTGCATAACAATGGTCTTCAGTTGTATTCTCACCAATTGGCCGTTTAACGCAAATGTTCTTTATTTAAATGTTCTCTTTATTTTGAAAAAAACAAAAGTCTGTTCTGGCATTCAAGTGTGTGTACAGTGTCTGTCACACACCTGCTGCTGAGGAATCATGTTGGTGTCTCAGACGACCGTTGGAGTATTCATATGTGGAGGAGGGGTGCCCCAGTACTGTTACTGTTCTTTTCTTCTTAAAGAATGTCGTTTGTCTATAATAATACCATCGTCTGTTTGAAATCATGTATGTGTCTAGACTTTTTATGCTGGTCTTTACATTTTTCTTTTGTCTTTGCAAAAATAGCAAAGTTAGATTTAATATCCAGGGTTTAGTAGCTGTAATAACTGTATAGTCATTGCTTTATTACAACAAAACCTGTTTATTATGACTGTTAGAAATCAAATAAAAATTTAAATTAGTGATAAAGAAATCATCAAGTGATTCAAACAACGACTACTGGATGTTTGTACTATGTGACCTCCCTGACTCTGAAAGGAAAAAGGACGTAAAAGATGGATAGATGGATGGATGGATGGATGGATGGATGGATGGATGGATGGATGGATGGATGGATGGATGGATGGATGG
>JAUBOC010000071.1:14597108-14610648 GCA_032275365.1 Anablepsoides cearensis
TAATAATAATAATAATAATAATAATAATAATAATAATAATAATAATAATAATAATAATAATAATAATAATAAATCACCACGAACAATTGCCGCAATCAAACTCACTTTTTCCCCCCTTTGCAATCCTGCAGCGCTCAGTTCTGTCGGCACCATCCAGCCTGTCCGTAAACACATTCACACTGCGGTACTGAGTCACATTTCTCCAGTGTGACAGCTCAGACTCACCACACACACCTGCAGCTTCCAGTCCTCCATCACAAGCTGCAGCCCAGAGTCTGGGGGGAAAAAACATGAAGCAGTTACCTTTCAGAGCTCATCACGGATGGTATTTTTTTATTGCCTGACCTCGCCGAGCGAAAAAACAAAACAAAAGAACACCCCGGAATGTGCAGGGTGGCTGTAGGGGAGGCTTGTCTTCCTGCTGCTCAGCGTCACTGACTGAAAGTCCGCTTTCTCTGCCTGTTTCCAAGTGCTGCCACCAAATGCTTCGAATCTACAAGAAGCTTCATCTGTAAGTTGTCCCCCCCCCAGTGCGCAGATTCCTCCAATCTGCGCTCCTTCCCCTCCCACCTTCTACCTGTGAGAGCCACCTGTTCCTGCAGGGGGACAGCATTTACTTATTTCAGCTTCAACCAGACAAAACATAATTCGAGTTTTTTTATTTGAGTCTTTTAACAGTATCATAATAATTGCATTTTCTGAGTGCTGTATTGGGTATAGGCCCTATAGCAGAAATTTACTGAGGAAGCTAAAATTGAGTTAAAACAAGCAAAAGACAAGCTAAAGCCAAGAGAACAATGGCTAAAAGCATCAGACTGTGGCTATAGGCTAATAGCAACAGAACTGTAGTTACAATTGGTCAAACAAGCTGAAATGAACAAATCAGATACAACATTTTAGACGTTTGAATTAGTCCTGCAGTGAGGTGATATATCAAAAATTATGAAATAGCATCTCAGTATTCTATAACTGTATAACGATATCTCACTATATATCAGATGTATAACTAAGTCACTTCTGACTAGTGCAGTAAACCAAGACCATGGCTTAGCTTCTTGTAATAATAAGATCAAAATTATTAGATGAAATCATAATTTGAACATGCTATGTTCTCGTTATTACATAATTTGCCTACTTGTGAGCTGAGATATTTCTGCTTAATAAAAAGGATCAGCTTTCATAACAATGATAGAAATGGGCGTGCGTATAGGATCAGTATATTTGAATTTACTTAAAACTCTTTAGTAGGCTAATTTAAAATCTATTGATTATATACAACCATAGAGAAATATCCCATCTGCTCAGGAGAATTTATTTTTAATCAGGCGCTCCTCCACCTCCTAAACAGACCCAGCCCAGCCCAGCAGGCCGACAGGAAGACAACAACACAGATCTTGCAATGTAAAGTTGGCGTTGTTGTTTAAGTATAAGTTTTGAGTAAAAGGATCAGTAAAATGCCAATATTTGATAGCTTGGGGAGTGGAGGAGAGAAGACTGCGATTGTAATTGATTTAGGAGCAGCATTCACAAAGTGAGTATCAATTTTCGGTGCATCTTGCTAACGAGGCTAGCTGCCGTGTTGTGTTAGCATGCTAACATGTATTATTGGTTTATTTTAGTTCTTGTTTTCACCGTGAGTGTATAAAGGACAGCCTGGCGTAGACAAGTGGTATTTGACACTGGACATAAAATTATAAATCTGAAATGACATGTTGCAATTGCGAACCTTTACCTCCTAAGCTATAGGTAACGTATACATACTAGCTAGCCGACAAGCTAAAACTGAGAGGTTTAGCCAAGTTACTCGTATTGAAGAGATTATAAGCTAAATATTTTATCAAAAAACGTCTCACTTATGCGAATACACTTTAGATCATTTCATGGAAAAGCAGCCAAGGAGTATATTCACATCAAATGAACAGTCTTATTCTGACGGCTTAGCATCTGCAGCCATTAGGTCCAATTCATTTATAAATTCGCCCAATAAAGTGACTGAAAGTTTTCCTAATTCGATAATTAGTGAATAGGTTACCGAATGTCCTTCTAAGATATGCATTGAATTATTTTCAATGAGACCTCTGACTTTTATTTTAACATAAGATCAAAGTTTCTACTCCTTTTAAGAAATCACAGCTTTGTGTGTTAATTTCACTATTCATACTCCTTACACTTCATGCCATATATTAGGTTATTTAATCATCAACTTCTTCACAGCTTTATTCCCAGTTTACTTTTCCATAGGAGAAACAGACCAGAAACAAGACATGTGAGAATCAAGGGGACTGCTCTGCTCTGCTCTTTAAAATAATGATTTCTTTGTTCATAGTTTTAATCCTGCAGTACTACATACAGAGCTCCACTGTTGTTTCATTTATAAACAGCTATTCTTTATAGGGTTTTTTTTTGGATAATTGTTCTTTATCAAAGTTTTTGCCATGTTTGGTTTCACACTTTGCATGAGTGACTTTAAGCATCTTAGCTTAACTGGAGAATTAAAAAAGGCTTTCCTCATAGTCACTAAATTATCAACCACAAAAAGATCTTGGTTTTAGAGGTAATGAAACAGTCACAAGTAGCAGCACAGATGACAAATGTCTTTTCTCACAGATGCGGCTTTGCAGGGGAAACGGGGCCCAGGTTCATCATTCCGAGCGAGATCAGGAAACCGGGGCAGCAACAGGTGAGTCACCCTGGATTTGCAGTGAGCAGCAGTTTGATTAACTTCTGTGTTTTGATGATATGCAACGTTTCACTTTCAGGCCACCAAAGTGGTTCAGTACAACATCAACACAGAAGAGCTTTATGTCATCCTCAAAGAGTTTATCCATATATTGTACTTCAGGTGAATTTTGTTTTTTAAATTATTAATACTATTTGAATCGTTTGTTAGTTTACAGGAACGAATCAACTGAAAATGATCTCAGCATTTATAATAACGCTGCAATGTTTGAGTACTAAATTGTTTGTTTCAGTGTTTTCAGCAGTAACAGTAAACAGATGCCTGCAAAAAATAAATCCCTGATAGCATCAAATCAAAGTTTATCCTCTGGTTTTGCCTCAATCAGGCACCTGCTGGTGAACCCCCGCGACCGAAGAGTGGTGATCATCGAGTCCATCCTTTGCCCATCCCACTTCAGGGAGACCCTCACCAAGGTTTTCTTCAGGCAGTTTGAGGTACCATGACACATTAAATATTGGTTTTAATACAGTCTTATTGATTGTTGAATCAGGTGGCCAAAACACACAAGTTTTATAAGCACTAAAACTGAATAATGAATAATGTCAGTTTGCCTTTTTAATTAATTAAGCTGATATTTAAGGATGTTTTAGGAAAGTTTCAGTTTGCACATTGAACCTGTTTTTAAATTTATTTTATTTTATGTTTTTCAGGTCCCCTCTGTGTTGTTTGCCCCAAGTCACCTGATGGCCGTTATGACTTTGGGCCTAAACTCTGCTCTGGTGATGGACTGCGGATACACAGAGACACTTGTGCTGCCGGTATCCTTAATGTTTTTATGTGAGCTAAAACTTGATTTTTCAAATAGAAAAAAAAGGTCCAACTAACACAATATGGTGTTGTAAAGATAGTTTAGAGTTTAATCTGATAATGTTTGGTTTGTTAATCCTTTAACGCACTGATTGTTAGCTGTGTTCATGATAACATGCAATCAGTCTAAAGTATCGCTGTTTATAAAGGCTATTTCTATTCTATTCTATTCTATTCTATTCTATTCTTATCCCACAGGGTCTGAGATCAGAGCTTCTTAGTTTTAGTATTAGTGGGGGTTATTTTGTGACTTTATTCTTCTTATTTAAAAAAAACAATCTTGTCGTGTGGCCCCAATACTACGTCGTAGTTTCCTGGTTTACGTTTTTTCGAATATTTTAACATACTGCAGGAGATTTAGGGACCAAAATTATTTATTTTTGCAGCTTTAAATTAAGAAACATTCAACGTAAACTGCTTAAATCTACCAGGTCCTGTTTGTGAAATACAAAAACCCTGTTATCTGGATGTCACAGGTTCAAATCCCCGGACCAGTACATAAAATGTAGGTGGTTAAAGGCAAAGCCACCATGTCTGCCTCCGCCCTCATTTGCCCATTTGAGCAAAGCCCTTAAACCTCCAGCTGCTCCCTGGGCTCCTTCAATGGCAGCCCTCTGCTCCACATCTGGACTCAAGGGGAAAAATGCAGAGTATGATTTTTTTTTTCCACCCTCTTCGGATGTTACCATTCATTAAATGGAGGTTATTAGCCGTTATCAGTCCCATGGAATGGCTTCAGACTGTCAGCTGGTTAATATGAGGCATAAAACCACTAAGGTTTTTTATGCAATCTGGTTAATATGAGGCATAAAGTCACTATGGTTAATTTTAGAGTAAATGTCATGGGCTACGATAAAGTAGACCGGAAGTATATGGCACTGGTAACCCACTAGGGGGCACTGTCGGGACAGTCTGAAGCCATTCTATGGGACTGATAACTGCTAATAATATCCATTCAATGGACTGATAACATCTGAACCAGCTTTTTCGCTATTGGGGATTAACAGAATATATAAACCTATATTAAAAAAATATATCTAATTTTGATTGCATTTTGCATGCCTATCTTCAATAAAAATCAACCCTTGTGTCGTAATGTTTTTTTCTTTTCTTGATTTGTAAAAGCAGAAATCTTTTCATGATCAGGATTAGAACCACCTTAACTCTGGCCCCTCAGGTTTATGAGTGTACTCCTATTCTACCAGCCTGGGAGGCGTTACCACTGGGGGGGAAAGCTATCCATAAGTAAGTTGATCAAAGAAGCCTTTTTTTCCCCTCTCATGCGTGACTTTAAAAGTGATGCTTTCTGTGACAACAGTTTGAAATCTTTGATGTTGCCACTTCACTGTTTGTTTATTGATTGCAGAGAATTGGATGCGTTTCTGGTGGAGCAGTGTACCGTGGACACAGACACCACCACTGGGCAGAGCGTACCAACTGTCATTGGTAATTCAAGAAAATCACCACAATTTACACTTCTGTTTTTTAAAAGGGAGGCAATTTTAAAACTATAAACACTGTAAATGATGGCTGGTTTTTAAGAGTACAAAGCCTGGGTGAAAACAAAGAAAATAACTGACTCATTAAACTTAATTAACTCTTCTTTGTGACATTTGGATTCACTCTTTGTGAATTATTCCGAGTCTTACAGTCTATTAAAAACAAAACAATTCCCACATATTTTCTCAAAGTTTGATTCTACATCTATACATCATTAATTCAAACTAAGGCTTCACTGAGCTGTTAAAGTGCATTTCTCCAGAAACGTCTTGATGTGTGTTTTCTTCCCGGTTCATGTAGCGTGTGTGGCGTACGAGCTTAGATCAGTGACTGATTTGTAAAATAACTGTGGTGACGTCTGCCAGACAAACACATGTTTGTTTAACACCAGGCTGTCGCACGTCATTAACATCATGCTTCCTCAGCTACTGCTTTAGGCTTTTGTTTCTGATTTGGTGGCAAAATATGAATGAGTGAAGTAAAAAAATAACAAATATCAAACATGTCATTTATTTTTCCCATTTGTATCTTTTTATTTTTCTTTCTTTCTCAGGAACTATCCCAGAAGAAACTGTAGAGGACATTAAAGGTAAGTTTGACCTGAATTATTTTATTTTATTCACTTATTTACACCAAAGGTAGAATTATTATAAAACTACAACTAATAAATATTATTTTAGATACATTTATTAAATGGGTCAAAGTTCATGTTGACTAATTTTTCACAAGTCTTAATAATTAACTACAGCCTGTTTGTTCTCATTGTTACCCTAGCTCCTTATTGTTGTTCTTCATCATCATCATCTTTTTTTTCTTCGTTATTCATCTTTTTCTTCTTCATCATTGTCCTTTATCTTTTATTTCCTGTCTTTATCTTCAGCATACTTTTTCTTCATCTTCTTTTTCGTCATTTTCTTCTTCATCATCTCCGATTTCTTCTTTTTATTATTTTCATATCTTTTCATCCTCTCTTTTCCCTTTTTGTCTTCATCTTCTTCATCATCCAATTTTTCTCTTTATCATATTTTTTTCTTCTTCTTCGTCAACTTTTTATTGATCATTTTCTTTTCTTAATCATTATTTTTAATTTTCATAATTTTCTTAATCTTCATCATCATCTTAATATGATTATTTTTTTTGTTGTCTTTAATTTGTTTGCAAGTACTGGACACATTCTGATCTTTGAGTTCTTGGTTTGTGCTGAAGATATTTTATCAGTGTGGGAAAGATTTTTATGGATTGACAGTCAAACAAACATTATTGTTGTTTTTAAGTTTAAATATGGAAACAAAGCTGTTTGGTTCCTTGCAGTCAGGACATGTTTTGTCAGTGACCTGCAGAGAGGACTGAAGATCCAGGGGGCTAAGTTCAACATAGACAACACAGCAGAGGTAAAACTTGTTCTGGTTTCCTGAGTTTTATTCATTCTGTGACGGAGTGAGCAGCTGTGTTTGTAAAGAACTCTATGAATTCATTGTGTTTGTAGCGTCCAGCTCCTCCTCCCGATGTAGCTTATCCTCTGGACGGAGAAAAAATCCTGCACATTAAAGGCTCGATCAGGTAGTGTTTTTTTTAATTTCCTGTCAGTAGTGGCTGTTTTTCTGCAAACTTGTGTTCAGATTTAATAATAATTTAAAAAAAAATAATAATAAAAATTAATAACAATAATAATAATGTATTTGTTATTATTATTTTATTATTATTAATAATAACAATAATAATACATTATTATTATTATTATTATTATTATTATTATTATTATTATTATTATTATTATTATTATTATTATTATTATTATTATTAAGAAGAAGAATAAATAATAATTTAATTTGTATAGGACATCAAACAAATCAGATAAATCAATAGCTAAATAAATTTGAGTATCATCTGCGTAAAAGTGAAAATATTTACAAATAACTTGGAAAGAGTTTTATGTGTGTGTCCTTTTAGCTCTATAAGTTGCTTTTTTTCGCAGGGACTCTGTGATGGAGATCCTGTTTGAACAGGACAACGAGGAGAAAAGCGTGGCCACTCTGATACTCGATACTTTAGTCAAGGTAACTTGTTTAGAACAGCAGCAAATCTTACAAACTCTGTTTTTGTTTCCGTTCAGCTGGTCACCTATTTGTTTGTGTTTTGTTTGCCAGTGTCCAATCGACACGCGTAAAGTTCTCTCCGAGAACCTGGTGGTGATCGGCGGCACGGCCATGCTGCCGGGCTTCCTGCACCGCCTGCTGGCAGAGATCCGCCTCCTGGGGGAGAGACCCAAGTACAGCGAGGTGCTGGCCAGCAAGAGCTTCCGCATCCACGCTCCACCTGCCAAGCCCAACTGCACGGCGTGGCTCGGAGGTGCTTCCAGAGTTTTTCAGCTGAAGCGTTGTTATTACCCGCTGACCCAATGAGTCAGCACTATTTCTAAAACCGTGTCGCGGATGAATATTTCTCCCGCGTCAGCACGTTTGAGGAAACCATTCAGTCAGCCTTTTTTAAACTTTTTCTCTTCTTCTGCTCCCCTCTGCAGGAGCCATCTTCGGGGCCCTTCAGGACATCCTGGGCAGCCGGTCGGTGTCGCGGGATTACTACAACCAGATGGGCCGCATCCCAGACTGGTGCTGCCTGAGCTCCCCTCCTCCTGAGTGTTTGTACAATGCAGGAAAGACCCCTCCTCCGCTGATGAAAAGGGCTTTCTCTACAGAAAAGTAGAATATTTAGTATTTCAATGCACCTTCCAGAAAGAACAATCCAGTGATCTTTAACCTAACATCCCAACACTTGTAAAACTTTACCACACATAGTGTTAGATGTTTTTTTTTTATTATTATTATTATTTATGTGTGAATTAGGTAACAGTTTAAATTATTGTTTGACTCTCGATTCTCTGTTCTCAAACATTTTAAGCTCAGTAAAAAATTACCGCTCATCTGCTTTTGTTATTCTTCCATTTCACCTAAAACTATCAAACCTCTGCAGTTAAGAGTAGAATGTGCAATTTAGCAACGTCCCTGTGATTTAAATTTAAAAAAAAAACAAAAGTAAAAGAGCATCTATAATGTAACAATGTAACATTTACGTGCTCCTCACCATTTCGCTCACTTTCTTTGGTATTTCTTCAGTGGAGAAACTGTAAAATGTGCACAGCTCAGCAGAAATTAACTTGAACCTTGTCACTCATTTCATCTGACATCAACAGCGTTGCTAAACTCTGAGGCAATCCCTCTGTGGGATTTATCATCACATTCAGTGCTTACCATGGAGATTTTTGAAAGGTTAAAAACGTTGGCTCTTATTGCGTATGTTTAGTTGTTGGAGGTCATTTTTATACTAATATAATGAGAGAAACGGTGGGATTGTTTTATACCCATATACCACTACAGGTCCTTATGATGAAGTATGGCACAAACACAGATTTTAGTTTAAATTCAATTTGTGTTTCATTTTTACAGCTGCATTAAGCAGATCAGAGGAGTGATCACATGTAGCTGATACTGGCTTATATAACTTTAAACATACAGATTATATTGGACATATTACTCTGTAAACTCTCATTGCTACAAATAAACATTCAGTAAATGTGAATTTATTCTTTTGTTTTTCTTCAGCCTGGATACTGTGTGAATTGAACTAAATTCCATGGTTTCCATGGTTTTTGTGTGATAAGTTCCCGATGTTTTTCTTCATTAGCATCATTCAGTAAGCATGGGGACAGCCTGGTCCTCTCAGATGGTCATCTTTGAAGTTTACTATTTATTTATTTATTTATTTATCGTTATTTAATCCCATTGAGATCACAGATCTCTTGTGAGGGTGGCCTGGGCCTGAAAGCAACCTAGTGCATAATGACATAATTTAGTCATTGTTGTATCATCAGGCTGAAGTTGTGATTCGTTCATTATGTACAGATAACTTCCATATCGCCCCTCGCCAGACGGTTGGCCTGACTGCAGATCAGCAGGTGTTTACACAGTGATATAATATCACTATAGATATAGAATAAATAAATATCTGCTAATATAATAAACTTTATCTGTGACCAGCTGAGGGGAACGGGCCATCTGCATGGTTACTGAATGATGTACAAAAAAACATAACTCGTTTTCTTGAGAAAACGGTCCTTGTTATTTCGTGATAACGACATGAGAAAACCATGGAAAATAATTCTATGCAGAAAACGTCCGCTCTCAGCTTCCTTAAGTGACAACTTTGTGAAAGTATTAAAATCTTACTAGATGATGAAATATTTTGCTAACAAACATGGTTGATTCAAACACTTTGGAGCCTATGTTGGAAAAGACTTTCAGCTACAACCACCTAATTTTTAGCACAATATCTGTAAATCTGATTGAGTTTTAGCCTTTCTTTTGTGTGTGTGTTTTCTAAGGTCAGTTGGCTGTGGCGGCCATCTTGGACTTGCTTTACAGGTTTATGTGTTGTAAACTTACATCCATTTCCTAAAGGTTTTGGTAAAATATGTCCAGTGGTACATAATAAATAAGGCACACAAACACACGAGTAAAAACATTAATGCCTGCCTTCAAAAGGCAATAATTAGACGTGTAGTAAAATCGTGCAACATACGCAGTTTGAGTATTTAATGTACAGAATGCACCTTTTGTGTTGTCTTTGTGTATTAAAACATTCAGTATTAACACTGCATTTGTTTGGCCTTTTGGGTCCCATAAGCCTGGGAACCAGTCGCATTACCCACAATGCACCTGGAGCAGCTTAGCTAATAAGTGTGGGAAATCAGTTTGTTTTTTAAGACATGAACGATGAGTGAAGGAGAACATCCTGGAGCAACAGTAAACTCTATCACCCACTGCAACAAAATTAAAAAAGAAGCTGTTAAAGTGAAAAGATGTGACAACTGGTCTCTTTTTTTATCAGAAAAACATTCAACCTTCCTGTAAATATCTTTGTTTTTTGGTGTATTTCTAAACATTAATGGTCTAGCACAGGGCCACAGTTACTCAGAGCCAACAGCTCAGGGTGGGGGCGTTGCCAGAAAATGGTAAGGGAAACACTGGAACGTGTACATTGAAGAACAAGTATTATTATCTTTTACCTTTTAAATTAGTTTATTTTCTTGCATTGGACCATAAATAAATAAAAATTACAATTGATTTAAAATCATTTGAGTGGTTAAATAAATGCTTTAATTAAAAAAAATCTGGCTAGGGGAGGGTTTATTGGCGAGCCTGATGGATGTCACTCACGAGCCAGATGTGGCCTGCGGGCCACCAGTTGAGTTGAAATGCATATTGCCCTCCAACTTTCATAATGAAATCAACTTATTCTGGTTTTATTGAGTCGTTCCTGTTTCAGTCAAGTCCTGGAAGAAACAAAACATGCTATAAGAGACGTCTGTGAGGCTTTGTGGATATCTCTCAGCTACTCTCTTATGTTGACGGTTTTAAAGGAACGACCAGTGATTATTTCCTCAAAGTTTCAATAAAATCCATCCAGTCTCAGTTAGCACGACACAATTTTACCTCAACATTGCTTAAATTAACTGAGTTATAACCATTTCTGCGTGTTTTTTTTTTTTTATCAATTGGCTGTAGCTGCCATCTTGAATAGAAGTGAGTCCAGAAGTCTTTCCAATAAATTAAAGGATATTTTGTGACTGAATTACGGAATTTTAGATACAGTCTTAAATCTTATACTTTATCGATTGTAGTCAGTAAACAGAATAAGAGAATATGTGCAATGTAGACACATAGTTTACATTTCAGCATTCCAATGCTGACATAAGAGGGGGCGTGGCCGGGTTTTCTACAAAACACTGGATCAGTAGCAATTTTTTTTTTGATCTCCGAAGCTATAGTCTTGGAATGAAATAGTGCTTTTAGATCTGAAGACAAACATTCATCTGAGAATTTAATCAATTTTCAGGCTTCCGATCCAAATAATTCTGTTCAGATTAATTTCTGAATGTTTCACTACGTCTGATTCTTATATTTTTCTAAATGTAGAGACAAAACCTACATTTAAAACCTACAAAACCTAACACCTCAAAGTAATCCTTTAGAATCCAAACTCGCTGCGTTGCACTTTTTTTTTTTTTTTTTTGTAATTTTTTTTCTTTCTGCTTTTCTTTTGCTCTTTTAAAACATGATGAAGCAAAAAAATTTGTAATAAGCATGCAGGAGCAACAAGATGAGGACATAGTTTTGCCTTCAATAAACACAAAAGTAGTCAAACATGAAAGCCTCCTCACAGAGGGAACAGATTTGGTTCAGATGGAAGTCCTTATCCATGTTGGTTATCTCCTGTAGAGAGGCTGTTTCTGATCAGGAACCGGACCAATTATCCAGTAAACAACACTGACTCAGATCTGAGACTCCTCCTAAAAAAACATGGGAGTATGTCAGTCTCATCTGGGCTCTGCAGGACGAGAAAGCAGAGAAGTACAGCTGGAATCCTTCTTTTTCAGCGATAATCACACAGATAAAGAAGAAGCGTTTGGAGCATCGGGGCGATAAACTCAGGTGTGAACGCAGAATCGTCTCAGGAATGAGCCAGCATCCAGATGTGGAGCTGTAGGTCACGTGGATGTTGGCGAGCAGACTCTGAGAGGGCTCCACGCTGCGACCCCGACACTCCAGTGTCACAGTCAGGCCACAACAAGAGCTGGAGCTGTCGATTTGGTTTAACTCCACTTCAAACAATAGAACATTCTTTTCAATTGATTTAGAAAAAACACAAACAAACACAAATTCTGCCTTTTCTTCTGTTGGGTCTTAGTTGCATGTTGCAATCGTTTGACAAACTCAGACACTAAACCTGCAGAATCCCGTTAAACGTCTATGGCATCATAAAACGGTTGGTGTGTTTTGAAGTGAGGTGTGAAAAGTTTATGAACAATCAATATAGTTTTGTTGTAGATAGCTCTTTGAATAACCTCAGTTTGGAAATATTAAGTTTATTTCTGCTTGGACTGATGAGCTATAGTCTGAGTGTGCCAAAACCTTTCTCTTGTCTGACATGAAGTACTTCCAGAAAGAACATCAAAGTATTCCTGAGTAACTGTGTAATGTGAACAATATGAAGGTTTATAAGTTGCTCATTTCAGAAATATTTTATTTCTTTTAAAATGTTTTAAGATTGTAGGTCTTGGACTAGACATGAGTGTTAGTTGGTTCCTGATAGGGGGTTGGTTTCTTGTTGTGTGGGCAGAGTTTGCTCTAACCGTGATTGTTCAGACTGACTTGTCCTGTGGGGCAACTTAAAACAAAGAAGTAAGGGTAGTAAAATTATTGTGAACAAGTAAATACGATTTATTGACTTCAAATTTTATGCGGCAAGCATCTTCCTGTCTCAAGTTACAAACTTATTAAGTAACTTTATTATTTCTCCAATCTGAGGTCGTTCAAGGTGCTATCTATAGCAGGTGTGATACTTACTCTTCATAAGAGTCCATGTACAGAAATTAGTCTTAAACATTTGAACTGCCAGGTGCCAGGGGAGCATGCAGGCCTCAAGGGCCCATAGTTGGTTGCCCACTCAAATTTCTGTTGTCACCATGGGGAGTTGAACCAGCAACCCTTCCAATTACAGGTTCACCTTGTACTCTAACCTTTGCCCCACCACAATTTTTTTTCTTCAAAAACAGTCAATAGTCCAAACTTTACTTTTTTACATTTTAATCTCTAAAATATAGCATGTTGTCCTAAAACTTAATGTCTATTTAAATGTTGGTGATTTTGATAATGTTTGAGCATCTATTTGCACAACATGTGTGTGTGATTGTGATAGGTGTGTATCAAACGCAGACCCCACCTGAGTCACGTATCAGAGCCCTCCTCCCCCTGACAAACCGTAACAACTTCTATCATCGTTTATCTGGAATCTCTCTGGTTTCCGATTATTCACCAGCTGTTGTCTATATAATCCACCGGCGCGTGCTCCTCGTCCCCAGCTGAGCTCACGCGCTCCATCGACACACCCGCCTTCATTTGACTTTTTTTTTTTTTTTTTTGTTGTCCTTTCTCTAAGCGCCTGAAGACGACAGGAGGAAACTCATCCTCGGCAGGAGAATGCAGAGCTTCACCGGAACATCTCGCCTCGCGCTGCTTTTTCTCCTCCTCCTGCTGCAGCTGCTGCTGGTACCTGCGCAGGTAACTCCAGGCGCCAAGGCGCATGCGCCGGGGGCATTGTATTTATTTAGTTTCTTTTGCTTTCACAGCCTGCTCTTCTATGTTTACCTGTTGGCTACATATGTTCTATAAATAATCATACTGTGTTTGATGCTGACCTGATTTTAGTTCATTTTTATTTAATTTTAGTGAAATGCCGATTCCACATGTGGCTTATGAGCCAACATCTGGATGTGTGCTGGGAGCCATATGCAGCTGCTTAATGGCACATTTTAAAGGTTAATGCAGAAATTTACAACCACAGAGTGTGGAAAGTCCACTATTATTATTATTATTATTATTATTATTATTATTATTATTATTATTATTATTATTATTATTATTATTATTATTGTTA
>JAUBOC010000071.1:14705582-14716581 GCA_032275365.1 Anablepsoides cearensis
TAATTCTTTACTTGGATGAGTTACAACAACACCTAATTTCCCTCTGGGATAAATAAAGTATTTTTGAATTTGAATTTAGATAAAGCCTAACTATAAATGTAGAAAACATAGAAACTTTCAATTTAAACAATCAGCAACAATTAGTAAACTAGTCAAACACTGACTCACTTTATGAGGACAGGCTATCGTCCGGGGAGCATCATCTTCTTTGACCTTCCTGGGCTTCATTCTGTTTGGAGAGAGAAAAAAACAAGATACATGATCAGAAGATTTAGCTGGAACCAAAAAAATAAATTAAAAATAAGTTTAAATTTGACCTGCTTTTGATCATTTTGAGTATGTTAAAACAAACATGGTTTTTATTATTTTTATAGAAGCTCTGCACGTAAGAAAATAAAACATAACATCCAAATATGTCATCTTAAAATAATCTCCAACAATCAAAGAAATTTAACATTTTCGCCATCATCACAACAAATAGCTGTCATTATTATAGTTATTATAATGATTGCTTGAGGCTGGTTTATGCTCTAAAATGATTAGAGTAATAAAAATCCAGCAAGTGATAATCACGGCTCTACCATTGTTATTTTGTGGCTTTGAAACTGAGGTTAGGAAACAACAGATTTGTTGGACACTCATTAAAAGTAAATCGGCTTAAATAATTGTCTGCAATGCAAACATTAGTCAATAATGTTCAAAGGGTCCGGTGGACCTCTACTAACCTTCTATGGTTTATTTTTGTGCACAGCTTCAACAAAGGTGAACCAATTTCAATAGATGCAATAAAATCATCTTAATTATAATTTACACCTGGCTTGCACAATATATTGCAAATCATCGTAATAAATTATATTTCATTGTTTATGTTCAGTGTGTTAATATATTTTTCCTATTTTGGCTGAAGACAATATGATAAATGTGTGTAAATTCACAGCATTAAACATGTGAGATTACATTACATTAAGTCAAATACCTGCAAATTTATGGCAATTTACCATCAAATTTTTAAACTAACAGTGTTTTAAAACATAAAGCTTTATTCTTAAAGCATCATTAGCTGCTAATGTGGTACAGCTTACTAAATAAAACTAAATGAGAAAGCAAACTGCTGCCATGCTGGCTTTCTGCGTGCTCATCACAGCTGCGTTGACAGGGTAAACAGGTTTGCCGAAGCAGAAACACTCACCTGGCAAACTCGGCCAGCTGTTTTGGGTCCGACAGGTCGATCCCAGGGATGCCCCCAGGTGGGAGCTTCTTCCCCGTCATGTACTCGGAGTAATCCGGAGGGGAGTTCTCCCCAACGATCTGCTCCTCCACCACCGATTCATGGTCAATGTCTTTATCGTCACCTAGGAAGACATTACAGAGACTGAACCGATAACATACTGGTGGAACCCTGGCTGCAGGCCTCGGGAGACTGAAACATATGCTCAAATGCTGCCTGTCAGATTAGACTAGAAATTACCACATGGTGGCACAACTTTGTTAAAATTTGCTTATCCCGACACACACCTGCCTTTCCCAGTGTCTCTAAACAAAAACAATTTAGCGTGACCTAGTATGTTAAGTGTTACAAATATGAGCTCATTTATACGTCATCGTTTAACATTTACCACAATATATCTCAGCTTAACTGCATTAAGAGATTTACTGCTTACTTTAAAATTTAAGTTTTAATCAGATAAACTGCTGAGCAGTTAATCAAAGTGAAAGGTTGAGCAGATTAATCAATTAACCAATCAACTTAAAACAGGCTACTGTTTGAAGAGAGCATTGTGATGGGATTTCTCGCCAATCAGTAGATTATTTAGTAACAAATCGATCAATAATGTAGTTTACTAAATGGAAATAAAATATTTAAGCAGCTTATTATAAACAAGTAAATTAAAAATACATAAAGTAAGCAGGGCTTGTATGAATCTTCTATCTAAATCATTTTATTTCTTTATAAATGTCAAAATGAAGTGCATTTTTACTGATACTTTCAGAAATACTGAACTTAAGGCACAACGTTCAAGTGGTAATAATATGTGAGCACAACCGGTATGCCTCCGGCTATAAAACAGGTTGGACCGGTTAGTTTACAAAACTGTAATATATATTGGAAGCCTCTGTAAATATAAGCTTGAACATATCTTATTTATCATCTTATATCAGTGATTAGACCCCGCCTGGTCACCGTTTATTACCAGTGCACACATGCGCGCTGCAACGTCTCTGTTGTTGACTACGAGCCACGGAAGCCACAGCTAACAGCTAAATATTATAATAAACATAACACTTTAGTCAAAATTTCACCCGTAATAAACTTAAACGCACAAAAGACAATTCCTCAGAGATACGGTCGATGTAATTATGCAGTAACTGCGCCACAACGCTGCGGCCTGTAGATATACTAGACCCAGCTGCTTCCATACCCGGAGCACCGCCGCCATCTCTGCCTGGCCGACTCTATCGCCATTTTTTCGGGGCCGCCGCCATACTTACTGGTCTGGGGGAATATGGCGGCGCCCAGCAACACATAAAACATGGCCTCCCTTCAAAACAAAAACATTTCGACGTGCCACAGAAGGGTTCCCCGTCGAAAACTTGCATTAAAAATCGCTTTTCACGACGTTGCAGCAGGCTACTCCAGGAAATAGTCTGGTGCAGCAGGACAACGCCCTGGTAATGAGGCCTCATGCGACGGAGCAGACAGAACACGGTTAGGGCTAACGATACTCACCCGATGCCCACATTGTAACAGAAAATTCTCCTTCCAGAGTCTTTATTTGCACCTGCTTCTGTTCCCATTTTCTCCCACCGGCCTCGGCGCCGCTTAAATAGCTCTTTTTGCCCGCTTTCTTTCCACCAGTGCCGCCTCCTCGTTTCACCCGACCTACGGAGCTCTTCCCGGCTACAGTCACTAAAGTCTGCTCGATGTACTCGTCCTCAACACCCGGAGCTGGTACCGGGATGAGAATCTGGTCCTCGAATCCGCCACCGTCGTCCGTATGCATGTCCGAATCATCCCCACCGACCACCTCCTCCCGAGTCTGGACCAGAATCACCTCCTGGTGGTGGTGGATCGAGCTGGGGTCGTCCGTTACCAGGGGCTGGAGTGCGATCATGGGCTGCCCGTCGTCGTCGTCTTCATCATCGTCGTCGTCGTCGTCTTCATCATCATCCCCGCCGACAACTGTGGTCTCGATAGTCTCCACCGGTATCGTCTCTACCTCGATTTCGTGGAGCTCCACGATCTCGGCGGGCATCTCCGAGCCGTCTGTCTCGATGTACAGCGTATCTCCGGATGCCATGTTGAAATTCGCCAGTTTGCCTGTCTCATTCACGCCGTGTTAAGCTACTGTTTTTTCTGCACCTCACAAAAACACACTCTCTCTTGCACACACCCCCTGCTCTGCTCCGCTCCGTCTCGTCTCCTCCTTGTTCTTCGACAACTCTCCGTCCCACGCCACTTCTCGTCACCACTAGTGCTCTCATCCAACTATCGCGAGATTTCGTTGAACTCAATAGAGCAACGCTGCTGTGGTCCTGGGGATTCCAGTGAAGGTTCAAACCCCTTTGTGGACATTGCATTTTAAATATTTTCACTTAAAAGTACTCATCTTCACATATGAGCCCGATATAAGGAAGTTTATTAAATTATTTGGCAATTGCCACGCTATTATAACATATCATTAATAAGTTTGGGATCAGGTATTTGTGAAATACCAAGTTTAGTTTTATTTATATTATTTCATAATTAAATCTGAGATTTGAATTTTTATATTGTTGGGAGTGTCAGAAATAAATTTAGTCGCACTGACTTGCAATAAACAGTAAAAATACACACAAAAATTCAATGAGTATAATTTAATTTAAAGATACTAACATATAATACAATCAGATGAAAACAATGTAATTTAATAAGACACAAATAGTTGATACAGACATTATCATTAATTATTTAAAAGTTGCACCAATCCCTGTGTTTTGTTTGAAATTTTAAATAGTAATTTCCTAGATATCTACATTATTTATTTGATAACTGATGAAAGTGAACAGCATTGTGTTTCAGATGAGGAGAGGCATGTAATCTCGTTTAATTAGCATTAATCTCACAAGACAAACAAATATCATCAAAATGTATAAATGGTTCCCAACAAACCTGCAGTTGTAAGGTAAGATTTGTCAGCACTGTCAGTGTCTTCCTGTGATGTGTTTGCTGTGTCGCCTATTTCATTGAGCTCAAGTGAATGTCGACTCTTCTGCAGCTTCAGATACCGCTGAAATCTGAATTTTTAAATAAAAATATCAATTTCTTTTAGCATACTTTGGACTTTTCCTAGAATACGGTGATATTTCTAAATGCAAGAAAATACAAGTTATAACTTGTTATAAAACAAATAATTGAATCAGCATTTACAGATAAACAGGGAAAATAGTCCACATACTATTTATTGCTTACCGCTCTAGCTTGCTTGCAGTGGCTGGAGTATCGGTGATGTCGCGGTTTAGTGTGTCCTGTGGGGTTTGAACTGCTTGGCCCTTTGTGTCAAAGATTTTCAGGTGGGGTATAAAGTCCGGGTGACCAGGAACATCAACTGGCTTTCCTAAAAAAACAAATACAATAAAAGAATATTTACATTATCAACATGGAACAAAGGCAAGAGAAGAAGAAAAGCGTTGATAAACTTCCTCCAGATGCTGAATCCAAATGTGCAGGAACTGGAATTTTGTGGCTTGAAATTTTCAAAAAGTCAGCAACAAAATGAAAACATAATCCATGAGAAATTTAAAAAGTAGAGAACTACAACATCTTATCAAGGCTTCATTGAAGCACCAGGTTAGGTATGTTTATGATGGATAAGGAAATTTATATTATTAAGTATTTGTATATTGACTAGCTAAATGAAAGTGGAAAAAAACAGCTCTAAAACATGGTTGAAAGCTGACTGGGTTAATTAATACTGATTAAACACTTTCTGATTGATCTTAAACATATTTCTTATCAGTCATGACCCCGTGGAACAGTTCTTAAGTTAATGTGGTCCTTCGTAACAGTAACCTGTGATGAAGTGGTGACAGCAGACAGAAACAGAATTCACTCGCATTGTTTACATTATTTATATCCCTCAAAATGGCGCCAGGTGTAAGTATACAGCTCTACATTTTAGTTCTTAACTTTACAGCAATAGCAACAAACTACACCAAATTCCTTACCTGTGACGAAGTGTTCAGAACAGACATAAACATATTTGACAGAGTCTTTAGGAGCCCATGCAGTTCTGGTTAGAGGGTCTTTTCTCCTGCAAGCTCGCGCCCACTGCTTCCTCCTCTCTGGCTGCTTTTCGGCAGAAGGGAAAACGAAGAAGCGGTGGGTCTGCTTCCCGCGTTCATCTTTCATTGAATGTCTGTTGTTACACGAATAGATTGAGCACCATTTAGGCATTTCACCCTGTTGGGTTTGTTTACACGACTTTTATCTGCGGTGTTCGACTTTAGTCCCTCAAGATGGCGACGTCGGTTACGTGAGTCGGCCTAGCGACGTGACGCGGAAGTTGGAGCTGGAGCGGAGCGCCCCCTGAAGGCTGGTTAAAGTATAATTTTAAATACAATGAAAAGAGAGATTAAAAATGCAAATAAAATTTTATAATTCCCCTGTAAAATGTAGTTCTCTTACCTTGCTGCTTTACTTTTATGTATTTTATTTTTTTATTATGTTTAGCTGTAAACAGTTATTTGATGCTTTAAAAACATCATTTAGAGAATAAAATCTAGCCCAATTCTGCGTGTACATTTTAAAACTTTCCATATTTTTTGCTGTTAAACAATCACTCTGTGAATATTTTTCAAAAAAATACTTTGATAAATTTGGTATACAAACCTGATCACAAAATTATGAGCTAAAATAACTCGTTTGACAATTTAAAGCTTCAAACTTAAAAAAAAAGAAAAAAAAAACTAAAATTTAACATTTGAGCCCAATAATTTATTTTTACTAATTCCTATAAACTTACTGATTATTTGATCAATCAAAATCACTTGTGTTTTTTGTTTTCCAACAGATTACACCAAGTAAAAATAATTATAATAATCTTCTGCCATTTTTTTTCTGCCCCAATTCACTTTTTGCACCATGTTACAAAAATTGTTTCTTCATGTCACAAACATCACACTTGTTTATTATGTTGGATATATATTTTAGAAATTTGCATATTTGTTACAATCTGCAAGCATATTCAGCAATATTACATGAACTACTGTACAGATTTTATTGAATGTCTCAAAAAGCAACAATTGGGAAAACATCTGACTAAGTTTTGTTGTCAATCCAGTATTTGACTGTCAAAGCTAAGCTACCTTGGGAAACTCAGAAAATATTATAATTCACTTTTACAGATTTTCAGTTAAAACTTTGTGTGCTAGAAGCTGAGATTCAAGACAGATTCATTTGTAAATCTTTGGCATTAACTTGGAGTCAGACTTGTATGTCCGTCAGCAAAATATGTCATCAACCACATGTAATAGATTTTAATAAAACTCTAATAGGGTGAGAATAAGATGAACATCTTTTGGAGTTTCCCAGCTCAAGATTAACCGTCTTAGCTAATCAGTTTTATCCAAAATGTCTAGAACTCAAATTCACCAATATTGCGTTTAAGTTTGACTTTGTTGTAGCTGAGTCATTTTCAACACAAAACAGTAATAGTGATGAGATCTCACTATGTCATTTAATATTGTTGAAAACTTCAACTACGAGGTTTGACTGTAACGGCTACAACTCTCATTATAGGATGGTTTTAGTTTAACCCTCCTGCTGCCCGTGGGTCAAAATGACTCACATGGCATAAAAGACAACTAGTGGTATGGATTCCTTCCAGGAACGATAGGTCTTTATTTCATGCATAAATTGGGTATATATCCAAATTATCTGGGCATATTCTAATCATATATTTGGGAACTATTCCCAAAGAAAATAATTTTAACCCAATCTGGCAGCTCATGTTAACTCATCTCTCTGCTGCAGAACAAAAGCAGCAGGAACAAAACAAAAAGACACCAAAACAAACACAGAAAGAAGGAGCCAGCCATCCGTTTATCTAAGACATTGTTCACAGTTTTATTTGAATTCTTCTTGAACTTGGTGTTTTTTTTCTTCTGATCAGGAAGCACTTCGTCATAAAAGGAGACAATAAAATGCAGCCAATAAACATTTTTATCAACAACATGATCACAAATACTCTGCTGTGTGAATTTTCTATTTTATGTCTTTTTTATTATTATTTATTTGGAAGATCGCAACATCCAAATACTCCACTCTTTGTTTTAGAGTAAAAAAAACTGTGATTATTTCCTATTATTTAAATTTTTTTTCTGCCATGATTCCTCACTGTGTTGGCAAACAACAACAATGAATTAAATAAAACAATATAATAAAAGACTTAAGGTCAGTTGATGAGAAAAAAGAATAGGAATTGTTTGAAAATATAATAACAAGCTGAATAAAAAACAATGATGTGCAATAAAAGTAATATTATCATTATTATCATGTTCTTACAATCATTTCCTCAATAATACCATTAAACACACGACTACAACTCATTACATTACATTAACGATCATAAGTATGATAGTAATGATAATAAAATTTATAGTTATATGACAATCAAACTTAACAAAAACAATGTAATTCAAGAATTTAATAATTTTCCTTTGGGCCAAAGACAGAAGGGAGACCTGGGCGAACAGACGGACAAAAACATGAACAGAACTGTGTAATCAGAGTGAGGGTGTGGCCCGTTTCCTGTGTTTCTGTTTGAAACGAACAAACCAAATGGTACACAGACACATCTGAGGTGTTACAGTAACGTTGCTGCGTCGCTTCAACACCACAGCTCCACACGATGAGTAGATGTCACAGTTTGGGCCTCAGTTCCTGACTTCTCCTCCTCCTCCTCGGGGCCTCAGCAGCTACAGCAGCAGGGGCAACGCGTTGAAAAAAATAAAAAGGTGGGGTCAGGTCTTGAAGATTATGTCGTGCTGACTCGGCTGAGTTCAAGTCTAAGGGCTGTGAGAGAGGAGAGCATGGAGAGAGGCCAATTAGAAACTTGATTTCAGCACAAGGTTTAAAATGTTTTAATACTTGTCATGTTTTTGTCACGTTTCCCTCAAAAACAGGAGTTTACGTCTGTCATAAACAGCCTGATGTGTCAAACTCATGGCCCATGGGCCAAATATGGCCTGCCACTGCATTTTATCTGGCCCACAAGAGCTTCAAAGATTTATTAATGTCTTCAAAAAAGCTGCTTCATAGCAAGTATTTACCTTAAACTACGTCTCCCATAATTTTGCTGCATAATACATGTTAATTATTTTACCTGCAAAATGACATCATCCCACCACTAGGTGGAGGTGCACAGGGTTCAAAAGTAGCCAGCAAAATCTGCTGTGCAAATTATCTATTTAGCTGCATTTTCATCAGCTACTTTTGCTGGGCCCAGTTGTACTGGGAATTGGGTATTTCCCACTTAAAAGTCATAAATTTAAATGGGAACACACCTCCAGTGGGAATTCCCTGACGGAAAGGGGGAGCAACTAAGACTCAGAAATCTAGACAGCAGCTGCCAACAAAAAATAAAACTCTTGCTTTTACTTTTAATAGCATCTGTGTCTTATTTATTTCACATTTATAGAAAAGTTTGTGCTCTAGGGAAGATTTCAGGTGCTTTGTGCAATTTTCTAAATCTCAATGCTAATTTACATACATTCCCTACAAAATTAAATTGTTTTCTTTTTAATATTATTTTTTTATCTTTAGAAACTAGCTTATGTAGTAACAAAGCAGGCTGGGAAACCCACAAGTTACCTTCAGAAACCTGAGGAACAGGGATTATTCTACAGACTAAATCAACTATACGCTGATGAAAACTTGGAAAATACTTTTAGTTCTCCACCAAGATAGATGGCACCCTGATAAGAGGATGCGTTAAAATGCTGTTTATATACACAAAATACCACGTAGAGCTCAGTTTTTGTTTGTTAGCGGTGCTCAGCTGAGATTAGGAACATAATAAATCTAAACTAATGGATCCAGCTGCTCATTACTATCAGACTCCTTCTGAACAGAAATTCACTTTTATTCTTAATAACATTTCTAAATGGCAATTGGTTGGTTTTCAAAACTGAAATTGTTTCCCAGAATCAACGCACCATCAATTATTTCATCCTTTACTTTGTGCAATTCACGAAACACCTCGTCCAAGATCTCCTGTTGAAGCAGAAACACACAAATAGGAGAAATATTTCTATTTGACACAGAAAAAGCACATTAATAATTCTGTAGAAAAGTTAAGCCTTAGTTTCAACTCAGTGCAAACATGCAGTCAGTTCAGTCCGGTTCGTTTTACCTGTTTCATCCTGTCCAGGTCTAATGAGTCTGTGTCTCCTCCACTCCCTGCAGGTCGTACCCTGCACGATCCAAATAATAACAATAAAACAATATGATCTCTTCTCTGAGAAGCCAGCGGCGGTGCTTTCAGCTCTTACCTGGAAACCATTGACCTGTCTGCAGAGTTAGCTCGGTCCCAGGGCTTCTTAGCACCGTCTGTAGGACAAATGATTGGATAGAAACAGTAAAAACAAAACAAAAAACAGACTGCTCTGCAAACACAGGTTTTGAGTATTTTGAACACCTGTTGAGTTCTGTCCACTCCGAGTGCTGGGGGATGGAGAGTTTGGATCGTCCTGCAGAAATCAAAAGAAGTGCAAATATTACTGATCATTGCTACATACTGTGGATCAGCTGCTTCAGAAAAGCTTTCAGCTCACTCACATTTTGGCCATCCTCTGGCTTCTCTGAAGCTGCTTTCCTTCTGGGGGAAAGAAGAAGCCTCAAATAAGAAGAACAAATCTCCTAATTATAGTCAAATTTAATGGAAACAAGCTCAACTACAGGGATTAGCTCAAGTGTCGTAAGGACCGGCAGCCTGAGGCTCATGTTTGGGCTGATTGCTCTGACCTTCGCGCCAGCAGAGCGTTCATCTCCTCCATCAGTCCTCCGCTCCCCCCGCTCGTTCGGTTGGCATCGTTTTTGGCGCCTGAAGAGCTCTCCTCAGGCTGAGGAGCAGAGAGACGGTCAGGCTAAACCCTGCTTTTAAAGCTCAGAGCAACAAGCAACAAAGAGGGGTCCTACTCTTTGGACTCGACGCAGTTTGGCCCCGGCAATCATCGCGGCGAGACCCGTGGGCGCGGGAGCCTCGTCCCCTTGGCCGCCTCCTCCTAAGGGCAGCGGAGGAGGGAGGTGAGGCTGAGGGCCCCCCGCTGATGGGGGCGGCGGGCCCGGCGGCGGTGGAGGAGAAGGAGGGCCGCCCATGCTGACTGGTGGAGGTATTACAGGTGGGGCCACGGAGAGCACAGCAGAGAGGCCCTGGAAAGGAGAACCTGCAAACAAACGTGAAGAAAACAAAACGAGGATTCAGACTGTTTCTGCTGTCGGGGGGGGAGGAGACTGTGAGACGTCTGAAGGTTGCTACCTGAGTTAGAAGAGCGTCGCTCCCGCTCCATGTGAGCCTGCATCTGCTGCTGCTGCTGCTCCATCATCTGCCTGAAAGAAGCAGGAAGCTGCCCAGTTAGCATCACAAAACCATGAAGTTAAGTCTGCATATTGCATATTTGCATAAGTCTGTTAAATGTTAGTTTGGACACATTTATAATGTAAGACAGGGGCAACTCTGGGGGGTCAGCCCCAGCAGGTTCTCTAAATCTCACTGCCTATTTACAAACACAAACAAATTAAACAGTTTTGTCCAAACAAAACAGTTAATAAGTACATTATTAACTTGCCATCTGATGTTACCAATGAGAGACACATATTCATACTAACAGGCAGTGGAGTGAAGCAGTCCTATGTGGCTTTAGGGGCTTTAGGGGCTTTAGGGCAGAGGTTCTCAAATTGGGGTCCCTGGACCCCCAGGGGTCCGCGAGAGATATTTTAGGGGTCCTCAGAAATTTTTAC
>JAUBOC010000071.1:14716681-14734872 GCA_032275365.1 Anablepsoides cearensis
ACTCTGTCTGTGCAAGCAGAGCTCTCTTGTTATCAGTTTAGCTGAAGGTCAGAAAGAGGCCTGTCTGCTGTATGCTGGTGAACCTGATTGGAGTCAGAAGAAGATTGAAAATAAAGCTTTAAAAGAAATCCAGCTGATTCTGTTTATTCGGACATACCATTTTTGAACGACGCAGAGATTTTCCCTACAGATGGGTAGAAAGGCGATATATAAGTGCAGTCCATTTACCATTTGGGTTTTTCTTTTCTGTGATTGCTCTGCTGGAAACTTCAACTCATCTGAAACTTAAAATTAATCATACAGCAGGTTTGACAGATTTCAGAATCCTTTTCAAATTTATCTAATTTTACCAGAAGCAGGAAGCAATATGTAAGAGCTAATTATGGGTTCATTGTGACTAAAAAGTAAAAAAAAAAAATATATATATATATATATATTTTTGTTGTTAAAATTTTAATTTCCTGTTATTTATAAACACTGTTATGTAACAGGCATAGAATATAAATATGTGAAATTCTAATGAATGTGTTGTATTTTGGGCTTCCTGCACACTGTAGTTTTATTATTTAGCTGGATTTTTTTTGTGGATAAGCTAGTTGAGTCAGACATGCAGGAAGAAACAGAGTTTTTTGACCGAGTTTTACCATGTTAATTTTGTTTTCCATTAAACATTTTTTAAAGAATTTTATCTGGTCTTGCTCAGGTTTCAAACGCCTTTTGCTGGACTGACTCCTGGAAATCGTACAGAAGTAGCCAAAGGAACCGAGGAGCCGCTCCTACACAATATTTTAAAAGTTAAACTCGCGTTAACATGTGGAACTTCTTCTATGACATGTTCTGTTTCTGTCCCTGAACATAAATCATTGTGTTTATGTGGCAAAGCTAACAGAATGTAAACTTTAAGTAAAATTGATGAGCTGTCTATTTGAGGTTGAGACGTTGTTGACCAGTGCTGAAACACGAGGAGCAGGATGGAAAACTCTGAAGAGTCTGGTGCGACAGCAGACAGTTAAACAGCCTGTCACTTCTGATACAAACAATATAAAGCAAACTAAACCGGTCAATTTACAGAGAGGAGAATCTAAAAATAAACTGATCCAGGTTCTAATTTGTGAAAATCGCTTAGGTTGCAAAAACTCTGAAACACGAGCAGAGATGAATCCTATAAGAGTCATAAATCATAGAAACGTTCAAATGTGACTCAGTAAAACTCATTATTCCTGGATGTGACTCGGCACATCAGGACTAAAATAGAGCCGGCGTATTTTAGAGTCATCTCAGAGGACACAGAGTTAAATTAGCTCTCTTTCTGGCCCATTTTGTCAGGCTATTGTTCAAGCTAACTGTGCACTATTCTCATTTAAATGCCTAGCATAGCTTGTAGAAAAGCTCATGGTGTTAGGAACTCTCAGCTACTACCACGCAAAATTTTAGCATCACAGAAGCTGAGTTATAAACATTTTTGTGTTTCTAAAATCAGTTGGCTGTAGCAGCCATCTTGACTTGGGTCGGCTCCAAAAGCTAATCAGTTGTAAATTTACATCCACTGATTTGTTCCTGAAAGTTTAATTAAAATCTGTTTGGTGAATCATGAAATATTTTGCTAACAGACAAGGTTGACTTCAATAGTTAGTATCAACATTTTAAACCATTTAAATATCTTATGCATACTGTTAGTGCTTGAAGAATGTGTTTGGAATGACTTTCACCACATCAAATTGTAGCATCTTTAAAACTGATATTATGGTCATTTATATGCTATGATCACTTAGCTGTAGCACCTAATGAAACAGACTTAAAGTGCCTGTGACATGCCTATCCTTCAAATACAAAAAATCAAAGAACACATACTTATACTTAAGAAAATTGCCGTAATGCACATGATTTTACCCATTTTGTAACTGGCCTATTTTCTTTTGAATTTGGTTCAGCCAAAGTGAAACAGGAAGTGACATCAAAGGGGAACTCTTTAATCAAATAAACTATGTGGTCTCTGTTTATCAAAACTAAACTATTTAAACTTTAACTCTTCTTTGTCTCTATTTAATAGTGACTAAAAATAATCTAAAGAAACATCAGATTCTTCTCTACATTCTATGATGTTAGCTGTGGTAACGACACTGTTTACGTGCAGACATTCCCCTTTGACATCACTTCCTGTTTCTTCAAATGTAAATATCTCAACAACCGTTCATCTCAGCCACGTGAAATCTGTTTTGCAACATGTTATCATTGTTATCTTTCCAAAAATGCCTTCATGTTTATTACAAAAATTTGACGTCACAGGCACTTTAAAATTTTAATCAGTTGCAGTTAAACAGCCACTGATGACTTTCTGTAAGTTTTTTTTTAATTCAACCACTGATTCATGAGATATTTTGCTAACACACTTTGAAGCAAAAACTAAACTGCCCACTTCTCATCTTTTGGCTGCAGGTAACGACTTGAATCCTGTTAAAATCACCCTTTCTTGTACAAAAAGTCATAAAATGGACACATTTACAGCTCATGTTGCAATAAGGTCTTTACATTTACCCCAGAAAAACTAAGATGTTCTATAAAACTGATGCACTTTCAGCTTGCGTGTATCTAAATGCATGTCAGCGTGCAGAGACAGACAGGAAACACACACCGAGCATCACATCCATGCAGCACCACATGTTCTCTTATTCTGCCAGAGCAATGCTAATCTGTCGGCACGATAACTGGAGTGGAACGCTAGCTTGGCCTAGAAAATATGGCTGTGACGAAAAGATGAATGAGCTGCGAGATATGAATAAAAGAAAAGAAAAAAAATGGCAACATGAGCCTTCAGACAGCCCCTCTCCTTAATTATAGACCCTGCTGTCTTTGCCACAAGACTGCACATTGTCCTGTCTCATTATGCGAGACTCATCGGCACTGAGTCTGGACACAGTTAGTAAAGAGACTTAATCTCCCCATTAAAGTCGTGTTTTAATCTAATTACAGGTGCTTTCAAGTTTTCCATCAGCCTTTTTAAAAGGAACAAACCTCCTCTGCATACTTTGGTATTCTTTAGTGCACAACACTGACTGTAAATCAGAAAAACACAAAGTCAAAAGCTGTCATGGTTGTTTGTTTCAAACCCTGGAATGCAGGCTGACACAATGAGCTCCAACCCTGAGCTTTATTTAAAACATGAGTGGTTTTATAAGTCTATAACAAATTGTCAGCCTTAAATGTTATGCCCTCCTTGGGAATGAAAACTCAGGAAGATTTATCTGCTCAGGGCTGTACAGTAAATCTGGAGAAAATTTGATGTCCTGTTGAGATGGCTTCTAAAAACTAGTGGTGCACTGATAAATCAGTTTATCGACACAGATTTTCTTAATTTTGGGAGATCGGCCGATACTTTGATAGGATTGGTAGAAAAGATCTGCTTGTCTTCTATCTCCACAAAGGTCTGAAAATCAGCCACTGCTCCCTTTTTGCTCTGCTGTGAGCACTACCTAATGTCCAGTTAAATTATGTTTGTATTGTTTCAAGGGTATTGTTCAATGTTTTTCAGTGAAATAAGTGTGAAGGTGTATTTTGACATTATAACACCTGACAGTATTGGAATCAGCAGGTCAGACTTTTTAAAGATCGGTGATCAGCCAGAAAACTGCAATCAGTGCACCCCTACTAAAAACTCTAATCACTGTTATATTCATATGAAATTTTGTCACAAAGCATGTTTTATTTATTTATTAGGCACAAAATTGACCCTACATCAGACCCTTATTGCTCATTCCACACTTGGTTCTTTCATGTTTGGGAAATGACTGGAGTCCCTCTCCCCTTAGACCCTGCTATGCTTCGGTTAAAAGATGATTGACAATTATCTCTAATGGAAAGAACTCGTAGAATCTGGTTGCCTCCTGATGACACATTTTTTGTTCACTGGCTGTGACAATAATTGGACATTGCGTACCTGGAACTGTCATCAGCAAGGATCAGTAATGCAACTTTGGGTACCATTGCATTCTTGATCGCAGCATCTGTATTTTAAATCAACAGGCTCCTTTGGAAGAGGTGGAGGACACCTTTATTAGAAGTAAAAATCACAAAAAAGAAATTTACCAAACTGCATGTTGACAAGCCCTAAAGTTTCTGGAAAATGTTTCTTGGTGACAAAACTGAAGCTTTTTAGCTCAACTCACCAGTGTATCTGTGTCTGCATGTGCTTCTGCCACGATGAGGAAGACTCATCTTCTTTTAGAAGAGCACTGAGAACTCTTGCCACCTAAAATGTTCTCCGTGTCTAACAAAGATGTTTTCCAATTTGGAGGTTTTCTGGTCCTCTTGTTAATAGACCACTTAACGACACGTCGGTTCACTGAGGTCAGCTGGGACGGCCGTAAACCAGATCTGAATTTATGCTTTAATTCCAGCTGAAAGCAAGGATGAGGTGACTTTTACTGCTGCTCCAACCGATCACATAAAGCATTTAAAAGTTTCTTTTCCTCCCTCGAGAGCAAATGCTGAGCCTCTAAAAACCAGAGGAGACTCTTATTGGGCAGGATGAACCCACAGGAGGTTTAATATGAGATTAGGTTCTCTAGACTGTAATGGTGGGCCAACTAGCATGCAGTATTTATCATGATGGATGATAAAATCCTGCTAACTGAAAGTTCAGCCGGGCTGTAATCGGTTTACAGTGAGTGTTTTTATTATAAGAAAATGTTGCAGAATAGTGTCAGACAGCAGAGGTATGGCAATATAAGAGCGCAATACAGAATATACAACACTCCTCATTCCAGTAAATGTCTTGCTTTGTCTAGAACTGCAATGCTCCTGGCTAATTTGGCTCTTAAATGTGATTTACTGTATAGAATAAGTCTGGAAAGTTTTATGTCCAATAGGCAGGGTAGGTGATTGCTAAGGGTGCCAGCCCTCCAGGGGGCGTCCTTAGCATTTGACTTGTCCATTTTTGGATTGTCGAATCTCAATAATTTAGTTTTATTCTATTTCAATGATAATTTGTTGTCATCAAATCATATTTATTATTGACCTCTGTAAGGTGACCTTGTGAGTTTTGAAAGGTGCCTATAAACAAAATGCATTATTATTACGTATTTATTTATTTTGTTTGAACCATATCCACTGGATGTTGTAAATAGTGTCCAAAACAAAGTATGTTAGTATGATCTGCAAAGATAGAAGAAGTCCAGATACTTATATCATTTATAAACATAATAAACACTTATGGGCCAAGCACCGAGCCCTGTGGCACTCCACAAATAATATCTATACATTTTGATTCATAACAGCAAAAACTGTTACCTATTATTAATATGGCTCTTCAACCAATTCCATCCCACCCCTTTCCATTTAACTGAGCAGTATATTGGGATTCATAATCTAAAGCTTTCTTTAAATCAACAAATACTCTATACATTTAGCTATTTCTTTAGTTTGATCTATTAATGCTGTAGCTGTTGACCAATTTGCTCTAAATCCATATTGTCTGTCCAACAACAGCTTATTTAGTTACTTTTGTGTTGAGAAGTTGATTTTGTGTCATCTCGCCACACATAATTCTCCACAGTATTTGCAGCAGGACGTGAGGTGGAACATACACAGTTGTTTTCCACTCTGTTCTGTTTCTGTCTTTGCAAAAAAATCCAAAATCCTTTGACATACAGAGGCATTAACATTATAAAGCTCTGAAAAAAACAAGTTATCCTATCAGTAGAGTTATTTTCAGCTCTCATAAACACTCTATTGGAGGGGGGTTAGATCCACAGCAGGACTTTAGAGGTTTTCTGCATTTGTTGTTATCTTTATCCCTCACTGTTTCACTTCCTGTGAGAGAGAAACATCCCAACAACCGTGTGCTGCTGTTTCTCCGCAGGGATGCTATTAATGAGCCGATTCTTGTTCCATTAGATCAGAATTTACATCTTACAACAGAGAAATTCATGTGCCCTTCTGGAAACTTCTAACAGGTCATTTTATGTTTTTTTGGTAAGAAGTTCTGTCTTTTAATGCTCCAGAATTTATCTTGCTGTGAAGTTTTTCCAATTACAAACACAGAACGTTGTTTCTGGTTTGTTTGGATTGTCGGAGGCAGAAACAGGGACTTTTTTAGAGTTTAAAAGCAGATTTTTTTTTTTTTTACTGCAAACTTTCATCTTCTCCAGACAGGAAAATGCTTAATTAATTATGTTCAGTTTATTTCATGGACTCGGATTATGATTTAAAATCCTCTGAAGCAGCACTGATGAAAGAAGGAAGCAGGTTTTATTGTGACAAAAGTAAATGCTCCCGTTAATCATCAAAACTCTAATGTTTTTCCTGTTTTTTTTTTAGATACTAAAATCTATACATATTACTGGAAATTTTTAGTAGATTGACTTCATTTAAAGTGTTAAAATCACAGCAAAATGTGAAAATATCCCTGTCACCTTCATCTTACTGAAGGCTGGAAAAAAAATTTGTATACATTTTGAAAATAATAATTATTTTCCCTCAATTACAAGTTTTATGCAAGAAAAATAAAACAGAGAAATGTCTTTTAGACTCAGACTGAATTACACTTTTAAACACATTTTTATTTCTTCGTAGAATTAAAGGCTTTTGGGATAAAACCCACACATTCCTGCGTGCGTTTGTTGTTCATCTAGTTTTAATGAGTGTTTACTGGAATGTGTCCAGAGCCTCGGGCTGTCCAGCTGAAGACGTGCACCACGACAAACGCATCGGAGGAGTCAAGCTTCCGCCGGCGGCTGCGTGCACACAGGGAGGTCCGTGACGCCGTCCCATAAATCAGCCGAACAAGCAGAAAGACTCAGACGTCACGCTGAGAGGACGGAGGGTCGAAACAGGCGAAAGCACGAGAGAAGAAAGAAACTTGGAGACGAAGACTTAAAGAAATGTGTAAGAGGAAGATGGGAAGGGAAAACAAGATGAAGCCAGAGGAATATAAATCTAGGCTGCAGACAGAAGAAATGGAGTGGGAGACTTTAAAAATGGATGCATCTCCTTTTTTAAAAGAGGAAACCAGCAGAGAGGTGAGAGCACAGCTGGAGCTTTAACACTCGGATTGTCTTAAAGAAAGTAAAAAAGTATCAAATGCAGGGAAGGAGGAAATTAAATATGCCCATGTGGTGCCCTGCTCCACATGATGCCATTTTACTGTGAAGCCACACACACACAGGTTTAAATATGAGCCATGTTAAAAAGTTTTTTTTTTTTTTTTTTTTTGGAAGGCCATTGCCTTAAGTGCTTTTAATTGCAGCTCACAGTCTCACTTTATTGTCTGCACAAACACAGGAATCCTTTAAAACACACACAGGACACACTGCTTCCTGTTGATGCTCCTGATCATCAGTCAGTGGGTTCAATGACCCAGAATGTTTCACAGATTTTCTGCAGCGCTCATCTGTATGTGACACACGTTTGTGACTCTAATCTCTCAGGCTACGGGGGTGAAGGGGGGGGGTGGCTGATGTTACAGCAGCTCTTTGAGTTTAGTCTAAGGTTTTCAAGGTGGATAAACGATGTTGTAAAGGAGTGATGCTGCAGGAGAACTGAGACTGTAGGGTGATGGAGGAGGGAGGACCATGAGGTCTAGTCAACTGGTGGCCACTGGGCCATTTCCAGCCCACATGTTCCATTCGTCCGGTCTCTACGTTTTCAGATGTTCATGAGTTTTACACAATCTTTTATATGTCCTTCTTAGATCAATAAAATATCCATCCATCCATCCATCCACCCATCCATCCATCCGATGCAAGAATTAGTTGCTACCCACCTCAGACATGGTTAGTAACAGCAGTTCCCGCAGAGTTCCTACACGTTTTGCATTTGGAAATTCTATATATCTCCAAACTCAAAACCAAACAAAACTTGCATGCAATCTTTTGGTGCACAAAATATTTGTTAGGGATACTCAGCTACTACCATACTAAGTTTTCTGCTGAATACCTATAAAACTAAGTTATGGTTGGTTTTGTGCTTTTTAAACATTGATTACCAGTTTTACTCATCATCCTGACAAGGAAAACTTAACCGGACACAAACTGCTCACCCACCACAAAATGGTAGGACTCCATGACAATGGTCTGTGGTATTGAATTGAGACCTCTTTGCACTACTTAGACCACTGCCTGCCCCTACAGAAAAATAATTTTCAAAACTCTGTGCAGCCATGCAACGTCAATGTCAATTTCCCCAACTTGACACATCCTGTTTTGGTAACTGGATATTTCAAAATAAAAGCCGTTGAATCATTTGAATACTTTTTTTCTGTTAAGCCCTTTGTGATGTTCATGTCTGCAAATGATGCTAAATAAAGTTTACTTATTTACTTAAGTACTTAAATCAGTCACTAATTCTCTTACCTCTCCATCTTGCCATACTCAATTTGATCTTAAAATGCATAAAGTGCTGAAATCACCTTATATTGAAATTTCAAAAATCAAATGTATATTACATCACATCATATATATTATATCACAAAGTTACAACTTTTAGAGATGAGATAATTGCCTTGATTTTTCTTGAAATTTTCTAAAATGAATCTCAAAATTTCTGATTTTTTGTGGCAATTTACTTTTTTTTCCATCAGCAAAATGGCCCCAATACGCCTTCATAAAGGCCGCCATCGTTATTTGAGCTGATTGCAAAAGGTAATTTATTGCAGGTCATATGTGTCAAGTTGTACAGATTGTATGTAAATTACATGGATTTTCTGAGTATTTCACTTAAAGTCTGCCCAGTCAACACACATAGTCAATCCAAATGTTTATGCCTTCCTGGTGGTCTGACACTCAACAGCAGCAACAAGACAAACAGTCTATGCTCAGCACTTATATTCACACAGTAACTTTGTTTGGTTCAGAAAACAACAACAACAATAAATGAGGGGTGTCCAATCCTGATCCTCAGGGGTCACTATCCTGCAGGTTTTAGATGTTTCTCTGCTCTAACACAACTGATTTGAATGATAGATGATTAACAGTCTTCTGCAGAACATGAAGAGGTGATTTAAACGCTGTATCAGGTGTGTTGGAGCAGGGAAACAAGTAAAACATGCAGGATGGCGACCATCGAGGACCAATGTATGGTTTAATATTAGCTTGTGTGTTTTTTTACACTGATGTTTATTGACAATTTGTTTTAGCCTGAAAAATGATTAAAAAAATAATTTTGGTTTGCCGTCTGGATTAAGTCTTTTGCCTCTTTCCCCAAACGCCATATTTATGATGTCACGACTGAAAACGTTTGAACAATTGGTAACTATTAGACAGAAAATAACTAAAAATGAACTGACTATCCTTTTAAAGTGCCTGTGACATCAAATTTTTGTAATAAACATGAATGTATTTTTGGAAAGATAACATTGATAACATGTTGCAAAAAAAATTTTATGTCGCTGAGATGAACGGTTGTTGAGATATTTACATGTGAAGAAACAGGAAGTGATGTCAAACGGGAATATCTGCAAGTAAACAGAGCAATGTTACAACAGCTAACAACAGACACTGTAGAGACAAATCTGATGTTTTAGATTATTTTAGTCACTATAGAAGAGAGACAAAGAAGAATTAAAGTTTAAATAATTTTGTTTTAAAAAAAAGAGACCAGCAAGTTTATTTTATTAATGAGTTCCCCTTTGATGTCACTTCCTGTTTCATTTTAGCTAATCCAAGTTCAAAAGAAAATAGGCCGGTTATGTGACAAAATGGGTAAAATCATGTGTATTATGCCAATTTTTGTAAGTATAAAGATGCTTTCTTTGACTTTTTGAATTGAAGGATAGACATGTCACAGGCACTTTAAGTTTGTCACATGGCAGGCTGACTGATGGACTGATTCTTCAGATATAGGTTGTTGTTTTTTTCTGTCATCAAGCAAACTCAGCTTTGTCGTAATGAAAAGGTTTGACTTGATTATCGATGATGATCTTCATTTACTCTCAGGAAACTGGATCTGAACAACAAAACCAGTTGAAACCAGCACCACTGATGGGTTTCTGCTAGAATATTCACTGAGGCAGAAGGTGCATGTATGTGAGGCTCTCTGTACATACATGACTGCACGCTTAGCTGCCGTCTATTGGATTGGCCAGCTGGTTGTCATGGTTATCAGGCTATCATGTGGGGATCCCAGCATTCTTCAGAATGTTTCTCCATGCCCCCCCCCCTCCCCATGTTTTAATTTTAAACAAGCATTTTCCTCACAGTCAACCTTTTCTTTTTTTTTCCATTTCACTGTCATTAATCTGACAGTTTCTGTTTTTGCTTAGCCATGCTTTTCTAACCATCTGTCCCCTCCCTACAGTGCTTTACGCCCTCCTCATCTCAGATCCATCATGTCGTCTCTCCCTCTTTGTCTCTATTGGTTTTTTTTTCTCCAGCTTCTGTTCTCCATTCTTTAAATCAACTTTATTAACCTTGTGTTAATGTATAATGAAAATAAGCACTTTTTGTACCAACACCATTTTAAAATCACTTGAACTTTGCTTTTTTTGGCCCAGCTTTAGAAGAACAAAACAGCTTATTTGCCTTTATATTCTCCAACTTTATGTTTAAACCACAATCAGATCTTTAACAATGACTTCTGTCCTTAACTTTGCCAAAGAAAGGAGAAACAAGCGTGTAAAATTATTTCGTAAAGCAACAAAAACTCAATTTCTACACTCAAAAACCACTAACCCTTGTGCTAATGTGAGTTTTTGAGTGCGATAATTAAATGTCAGTCATTAATCCTGCATAAAATAACTAACAGGTATTTATCAGCTCCTGCTTCTATTTGCAGTAACGGGAAAATGAAAATCCGTAATGCACACATGAATTGTAATTTACAGGTGCTGCTCATCAGGCTGTGACTAACAGAACACACTCTGTGTACAGAAACACAGCAGTCTTGTTCAGTCACTACACAGAGTTTGTGACCATAGGTGAGGTTGGGAACATAAACCCTAAATGATCCAGTCAGACATAGTTAAGCCTGAATATGAGGGGTGCACAGATAAATCGGCAGGTCGATTTATCGGCTCTGATCTCTTTAATTTTGGGAGATCAGCCAATGAGAAGCCGATCTTATCCACCCATCTCATCTACCTCCACAACGGTCTGGAAATTAGCCACTGACAATCAGTGCACTTAATGCTGCAAATCAAACCCTGAGGTGCAACACAGCCTGCAGGATACATGACTCTCACAGGCCTCTTTAAACAATAACGAGCAGCTCTGACTGTCTGCTGCTACAGATGCTGACAATGGAGAAAAATGTATTTTCTTAGCTAATGTGTTGATGTTCATAAACCTGTTTGAAAGCCAAACTTTGGATTCAAACAACTCAAAGTTTGGAGCTGTGGACACAAAGAAAAGGTGTAAAAACAAAGATATATGAACCATAACGATGCTGCTGTATAACATCGTCCATCTCCTTTTTTTTAACAAACCCTCCAAAGTTCAATCATTCTGTTAAAACAAAAAACCTGGTGATGATTATAAATGCAGTAAAAGCAACTTAGCAGACATGTGTATCCAGTGTTTACATGCTTTCTAAATTCTCTGCTTTGCATTAGTATCAATTGCAGAAAATCGGATTTGCGAAAGATGATTGCTTGAATTAGTTTTGTGTGAAAAAAAAACACATTTTAATCTTCACAGAGGCAAACAGAGAAAAGCTTTCTGCAGGAAATGATGGGAGACTAGTCGTGTTCAAAGCAAACACAAATTATTTCGATGTTCAATAGAGTCACAGGTGATGAAATGTCAGGTCTATAAAAGATGACAGGAGAGTGATGTCATCCTTTCTTTTTATCTGGCCTCGACTAAACCAAACAGCACACGGGCGCCTTTCTTCCTCCTGCTGGTTCCATCCAACAACCTCAGACTCCCGCAGCGCCATTAAGACGTGCTGCCAGGCCGTGATAGTGACACATCTGTAACCTGAAATAGCTGCTCCACCAGCCTGGCAGCCTGGCCGACCTAAAAGCTGCTTAGTGTGGCAAAACTCTGGCTGAGTCGCTTAAAGCTGCACTAATCAGAGGTGTTAGAGGAGAAATCGTCTAACGTATCGCACATGGGATTACCAGGACTTCTCGAGCTGCCAACGCCGTTGACTGGACGGACGGCGGTGGTGCAAGGGCCAAGGTCTAACGCCATGAAAACCAATCTCCTTGGAGGGTTTCCTGTTTGTCAGACACATCTGAGTCGAACGGCTCCATGCAGCGCAGTCGAACCTCGACGAGACAAAGAAACGGGGGAAGCTGTTGCATGTCTGAGCATGCGTCTTCACAAAGCATGACGGCACGTTTGGCGGCAACGAGCCGCCCTGACCACTTTCAGCCCTGATTGGAGAGAAACGGTGACAAAAAGGGGGATGAAAAAGTGCAAACACGGAGAACAAAAGAGCCGTGAGGGCCAGGCGTCCAATAAGAGGCCTACAGATTTCTGAAATATAACAACTGTGGCACTATCAGCCCTCTCTGTCCAAACTTGGCAAGCCTCTTTCTTTGGCCATCAATAGGTCCCCTGGTTCTCCCAGGAGCCTGACACTTTTCTGCACAGCTAGCTAACCCATTAGCATCCAGCCCCATCCCCCTGCAAGGGCAACAAGCGGCTCACAGCATCTCAGTGAATTGCCTTTTATGCTGCAGCTGGGGGACGCTGCTGGGAAATACAATCATGAGACTGTAACCCAATTTCATCCCATTCAGTCACTAATAAACCACAGATTCCCATTCACTGATGGATTTCCCTGAAAGCCTTACCTGACTTTGAACTCTGCAAGCTGTGGCTGCACCCCCGGCTCAGCACAGTAGATCTGAGGGAAGTAGAATCGATGCGACTGAAGGTTGATGTCCATGGTTGGTGCACGGAGGTCAGCCCTGTTCTGGAACTAAAAAAAAAAAAAATCTAAATTCAAGAGGTAGAGTATTTGTCCTCTGGCAATCTCTCTTTGTCTCTCCTGAAATTAGCCGCTGACACTCCCGCTAAAGGCTGGAGCAGGGCGGAAACATTCTCCACAGACGGCTGCGGGACTGAAGGATGCTACCGTGGAGAAGACATCCCCTTCGTCTTCATGTCCTCTGTGCAGCCGACGCGCAGTCACCTCTGCTGTCTGATGCCAAACAGGCACACTAACCTATTTCCCCACTACAGCAGCCGCTGTACACTCAGCAGCAGAAGAACAAAGATGACTCCGGCAAAAAGATGCTGCATCCCAGAGAATCAAGAAAGAATCCTGGATTTCAGTCACCAACTCATTCATCAGCTGGAAGAGGAGCGATTTTAAGCAAATAGGTGAAAAAAAAAATCTAAAGAACTGCTTCAAATATGATGGCACACCTCACATCCAGAGGACTGAAAGAGGAAACGAGTCCTTTGGTTGTTTTACGCTTCTGAGACAGAAGAAAGAGGAGGGTGGAGTGAGGTGGGGGCAGACGAGGAGAGCTTCCCGATGCTGTGAGGCGTTGGCTTTGCACTGCCTCTCTCCTTCTGTGTCTCATTGGATTACCTCCTCCCTTTCTCTCCCTCCCTCCTTTCCACTCCCCCCTCCCAGCTGTGACAAGGGAGATGGGCTGCCAGCTCCGGAGGCTGCCGCCCTTCCTCCTCCTCCTCCTGATGTTACCCACAGTTCCCCTCTCCAGGCCGCCTGATTGGCCGAGGCGGAGAGATGCATAAGCCGGAGACGGAACAGAAGCGAGCAACAGATTTTAATTCATCTGATGGCCCCAGTCTTTTCCTTGCATATGATTTGACGTGGCATGCCAGGCTGGGGTGGAGCTGGGAATGCACGCACACACACACACACACACACACATACCAATGCTTATGAACACACACTGATCTGGCAGCTTATACACGATGTTCATTAACCTAAAGTGATGCAGGTGGAGAGAGTAAAATAAAACCATCTGCTGCAACTTAATTTAATGCAAACAATTTAATAAGATAAATATTATTAACAGATATATATATATGTAAAATAACGATAGTTATTTTGATCAAACCTTGAAAATCCCACTGTGTGTGTTATGCATTGTGTCACGCTCAGATTAGGTGTGGATGATTCACCTCTAATACCTAAAAATGTTACATCAATATCTGTAAAATCCACTGAGCTACAACAATGATTTTTGCTCAAGCGGCTGTGGCAGCCATCTTTAACAGGGCTGATTCCAAACATGAATCGATTGTAAATGTAACTTTAACGATCATTAATGTTTTTATTTTATTTTTTCAAAACATTTTTCAGAACGTAAGTCATTCCACAATATCAGAGCTATCTTAACAGTTCATATATCAAAATGTTCAGCTCCTTCAGGACATACTGGATATGTCTTTTGGAATCTAAACAATTTATACTTTTTAAGATATTTAGCCTTTTTTTTTGGCCATTTTTGTTCTCATTCAAAACTAATGGAGAAATCTTCAACATCCTCAGATTCTTTCAACTTTAATCCTGCACTTTTCATCTTTTATTTCAGTTCAGCTTTTTTACTTCTTTATGCTAATTTTAGCTTAGCTTTAGTCTTCATTTTCGCTAACATTAGTTTTTTAGATTTTCTTTTTCTGCTTTTTTGTTCATTTATTTATTTAATTTTTGTGCTTCTATCAGCTTTTTTCTTTTATTTAAGCTTTTTGTGCTTCTTACGGGTGTTTTCTGCAATTGAAGCTACTTTTTAGCAATGTTGGGCTAATTTTAGCCTTTTTTAACTAAATTCACTTCTTTATATATAATTTTAGCTACTTCTTTCAGGTGATTAATTCAGCAAACATGCTCTTTCTGCTTTTTTCAAAATTCTATTTTTTCAGTTGCTTTTCTATTTGTAGCTTTTTTGGCTGTTTTACAACAAATTGCTCCTTTTTTGTACATCTTTTCACTTCATTCCTGCAAAAAAATCTTTCAACATTAAGCATTTCTGCTGTGATTTTTGCAGAAAATGCTAATTCTCTTTAAGTTTCATTAGAATCTGTCCAGTGGTTCATGATATATTTTGTTAACACACAGTGATTTCACTCTCATTCACAAAGATTATATTATTGCTTTTTCAAACCCACACACACAGACACACACACACACACATACACACAATAATCTGCCTTCACCATTTTAGCAATAGACAAAATATTATCTATAAAATGTAACAACTTCCTCAAGCACTGATGTCTGCGTCTTTAATATTTTGTTCCTCATCCATCCAGATGCATATAGATTATAAATCATGTACAGAACACAGAGATGAGGCCATAAACACTAATCCCTGCAGTAGGTCCAACATAAACCCAGTTCACCAACAAATCCCTCTGATATTTACTCTGACAGCCACAGGAAAAAAATAGTTCCTTCCACTGGTCGTCTTTCTGTGAATATTCAGCTCACATCATCAGCATCTGTGCTGCTCTGGTTCAAGCAGTAGTTTTCATTGATTTTTCTGCAGGATGATAAATGACTGACGGATGACACAGATTGATCGGTGATCGCTTGGACAAATCAAAGAAGCTCTTTTTTTTATTTTATAATTTGGAAAAAAATCACTTCATTTGTTTAATGTCCTTGATAAGTTTCTTTAAAATAATGCACATCACCCGCCACCTTTTATAAACCTAACCTTTTATTTACCTAAAGCCAACTTTATGTTATAATTACAGCTAAAAACCATTTTGGTCAAACTGTGGAAATGACATATATGTTGTGGATGACTCTCGGCTACTACCTCACCAAACTGCAGCATCAAATCTGTAAAACTGCCCAAATTATAGCACGTTTTCTCTGATGCAGTGTGTAAAACTCCAACATGTAACAAGAAAGGATTCTTGGGTCCAAACAAAAAGTGCAGTTTGGGCACAGAGAGGAAAGACAGATGGACAGATTAGTCGTGAGGTTAACGCCTAGGTGAGATGGAAATGAGCCTCATGCAGAGAAACGGCGAGACGGGCGAAGGAAGGAGCGACGAGGTGAATGGAGGAGAGGAGATTAAAAGGATGAAGAGGGAGAGAAAAGAGGAGAGCGATGAAACAGGAGGAAGGTGGAAATGACGCCCATCCCCCCCGCCATCCATCCCTCTCTGCAGGTCAGACTCAGCAGCGAAATGTATTCTAATATTAAACTACACAAGTCTGAGTAAACACAAGTGTGTGTGTGCATGTGTGTGTGTGTTGTGCAGGCAGTGTGGCTTTTAGCCTGCAGCAGGAGGCTTGACCTTGTGTTTGACCCACAGCGTCTGTGAGAGTCAAACCTCACAGAATGAGAGAATTTCAACTGAACTTTGACTGAAAATTAGTGAATCATAAAAAAAACAAATATATATATATATATATATATTTTTTTTTTTTAAACACATTCTCTAAATACTACAAATAAAATAAGAAAAAACAACTTTTATTTGCAATATTGCATTTAAGTGCATCTTGTTAACTTTAAATATCATGTTTGGAATATTTAAAGTTGGATCCAAAGTGCAGACTGAGACTTAAACTGGTTTAACAAACAAACAAACAAACAAACAAACAAAGAAGAAAAAAAAAACAGGCTGACGTACTCAGCCTCAGAGGACACAAGAAACCAAACATTACTGGTCCTGAGAGACAGAATATAAAGAGTGACTAATTACAGACAAGGACAAACACCTGGTGATGAGACAACGAGGAACAGCTGAGACTTGGAGGGAAAACTGATTATTTACTTAGCATGCCTTGTATTCAGAGGACCTGATTTATTTATTTTTTTTTCTACCTGGATTATTACGACCCATCAGGACATATTTTGTTTCGTTCTGCGTGCTTTTCAACTAATTTTAAATGTAATTTAAAACAGATTTTAGTGATTTAGTCAAGATTGGTTCACATGATATATTCCCAACATTTTCCTTGCTAATCTGGAGATATACCGCAAAAATATTACTGGTTAAGTTAAATCTCATCCAGAAAGTTACCTGTCAGATTAATTTTATCCACAATTAAAATAAACACTTTCAGGTGGGTGCAGGGGCAGCTGGTGTTCAGATTTAATATTACTGTTTTCACCAGACACAACCAGCAGGGAGGGAGAAAAAAAGGACAACTTTGTGCACAAATATTGTGTCACAATTTGTAACATTTGTGTTGATGTTGATTCAGGAAATGAATATTAGCCTCACTAATATTTATGCTCAGGAGTCGCTGCTGTCTTTCTATTTTTTATCTATTAGCGCAAAAAGGTCAGAGGATCCAAAGTTTGTGAACTCTGCCTTAGACAAAGCAGTTAGTCTGAACTCAAGAAACAGATGGTTGGATTTACTTTACCACTGGAAAACTGTTGACATAACTTGGTAAAGTAAATCCAACACATTTGTTTTTGAGTCTGAGTTGAGTCAAACACGTTTTGTGCAAAAACAATGAAATACATTTTTATGATGGGAAACTTCCAGAACTCCAGCTGTCAGTATTGTAACTTTTTTTTCTATTTGGTTAACGTGTCATGATTGATAGGTGATTCAGACCCAGAATGCAGACTGACACACAGAGGTCAAGAAAACAAAATCGCTGACACGGTGGAAAAATCTGCCTACAAAATACAGGCGGAGTCACAGGGAGGAGGCGTGGCATGTAAGATGCAGAACTCTCCACTGGTGTTTAGCGGTGCTAAACCAAACAGGGCACAGGTGTGACTGGGCGTGGCAGGACTGGCCGAGGGGAGGTGATGAAGGCACAAAAGAACTGACAAAATTTTAAAAGACCAAAAAGCTAAAATAAAACACAGATCCTAACAAAAAAAGAACTCCACCTCATGAACTAATCCTTGTTTATGCTCTCTGATAGTTTCCATGGTTTAAGCCAGTCTTTATTTCAGTTGCCTTCATCCCATCAACACCCTGAATCCACAGGAGAGCAAGGTGACGATGAGGAGTGATGAAGAGGGAACAAGGGATTAAAGGAGGTGTGAGACAGACAGGTTAAAAATCTCTTTCTTTTTCTTAATTTTCTGTTTAACTCAGGAAAACTCATGACTTAATACACTTTATAGTCTAACCCTGACTTTTTACCCTAAAACTAACCTAAACCTTGGTCCTAAACTTAACCCCCCACCCATAATCTGCATTTGGACCCGTGGGGACTGGGCACTGGTTCCCAATTAGGCTGCTTTTTTGGGAAAATTTAGGAAAAACCCATCCATCCACACACACACACACACACACACACACACACACACACACACACACACACACACACACACACACACACACA
>JAUBOC010000071.1:14750574-14764886 GCA_032275365.1 Anablepsoides cearensis
AGTAATCGAATTAATCGATTAATCGAATGGAATAAACTTTAATCTAATGAATCATTAATCGACAATTAATCTAAAGTTGATTAATTGTTAACATCCCTAGACAGAACCTAAACTCTGCTGTCATAAAACTGACAGTCTATCATGCAAACAGAAAAAATGATTTTTGCAGAAAAAAAGATTTGGCAATTTATCATAAAATAGAAAAAAAAAAAAAAAAAGCTAAAAGTAGCAAAAAAAGTAGCTAAAAGTAGTTGAAAAATCTGAATCTAGAACAAAGCAGAAAGAGCATGTTTGATAAATTAAGCCTTAAGTAGCTGATATTACCACAAAAGGTGAATTTAGCTGAAAATATCAAAAAGTAGCTTAAATTGTAGAAAACAGCTGAAAGAAGCAACAAAAAAGCTTATACTAGCCAAAAGAAGCTAATGATGCAGAAAAAAATTGAAGTAGCTGAGTAGCTAAAAAGAACAGTAAGATATCTGAAAAAGCAGAAAAGAAGCTAAAATTAGCACAAAGAAGCTAAAAAAACAGAAACCGGACAAAAGTATTTTTTTTTTTTAGCATTTTAAGGATTTTGAAAACTGCTACATTTATTTTCAATGGGAACCAAAATGAAAAGAGAGAAAAAAAAAGGTTAAATATCTCAAATACTGTGAATGTTTTATGAGACTTCGCACAATAATGTTTGACGCTTTCAGGATTTTATCGTAGAACTGCTCATCTTCATTGAGTCTTTTGTTGGTGTTTCTCCTCAGTTTCCCTCCCAGCAGTGATAGTCTCCTCTCAGCTGGTCCTTTTAGTTGATTTATTTCAGCGTTCAGCCAGCAGCAGTAATCTCACTGACAGGAGTGATTCTGCGTGGGCTTGTGATCTTCTGCCTGCGACTCCGTCCTCGTGCCACCTCCACGCTCTCCATATGGGACTGGGATTAGAACGGCACATAATCCCGGTGGTGGAGGAGAGAATTAGCAAACCCTGAGAGCTCGGCCTCTGCTGCAGCTTCAGCTACATGAAGGCTCCAGCAGAGGCTGCCTGTGTGCAAACAGGACTCACGTGCAACAAGTCGTGCGCTCGCTCGCACACGTGCACGAGTTTGACCCGAGGGCAGCAGGAGGGTCAGGAATACAAAACCTGTAACTGAATTTTACAAAATGAAAAAAAAAAAAAAAAAAAAAAAAACATTTGGTTTTACGAGTGTTTTAATCTCACTTGTAAATTGTGGGACTCATTAGGAATGCACATTATGTGAGTTAGCTGTGGCAGCCATCTTGAATTGGATAGACCCGAAAAGTTAATCAGTTGTAGAGGAACATCAAATGATGTTGTCCTGGGAGTTTCATCAGCATCAATCTAGTGGTTCATGAGTTATTTTGCTAACAGACAAACAAGGCTGCCTCCTATGAAATATCCTCAACTTTTAAGCAAAAAGCCAGCACAGTGAGTCACTCTTGGACTATGTGTTGAGAAGGAATCTCAGCTTTCACTACTCCAAATTGTAGCTCAATATCTGTAAAACTGACCGAGCTGTGACCATGTTTGTGTTTGTTAAGATTAGTTGGCTGTAACGGCCAGCTTGAGTTGGGTTGACTCAAAAAGTTAATCAGTTGTTGGTGAACATCCAATAATTACCTTCTCAGAGTTTCGTCTATGTCCATCCAGTGGTTCATGAGATATTTTACTAACAGACAGACCCATAAACACAAACTCGAGCAAAAATAGTATTGCTCACATTTTGAAAGATACTTTTTTATTTTAAATACAGCTGATGAGTCTTTAAGTTGTTTTGTGAAACATCTGAGAACTTTCTCCTGTATTTTTCTGCTGGTTTGGATATAAAGATTCTGCTCAGACATGAAAACATTTAACGACCCTGATTCGATCCGTCACTCAGTCCTCCAATTTGAAACCATTTCTTTTTTTAAACAGGTTTACCTGTCAAGAAGTCGGTGTCCAGCACCGACAGCGAGTCGCTCTGAAAGCTCCCCTTCAGCGAGGTCCTCCTCCTCAGGGTCTCCAGCATCTCCACGCCGGGGTCCAGCAGCTCCTCCATGACCCTGATGGATGAAGTCTGTCTGATCCGGAGTGGTTTCTACTGAACTTCACCTTCCCCAGTCCAGCTTTGCCCTCCCACACCTGATGTCCTGTCAGGAGTGTGTGTGTGTGTGTGTGTGTGTGTGTGTGTGTGTGTGTGTGTGTGTGTGTGTGTGTGTGTGTGGAGGGTGATGTCACTCCGAGGACAGATTAGAGACAGTAATCCATCTGAAGCCTCAGAGGGAGGACAAGGAGACTGGAGGGAGAATCTGTTTCTCTTCCTGAGTCGACAAGTTAAGAAGGGAGGAAAGAAAAAACTTTCAAAAAACGTTCCAAACACCCCAAGCGGGGAGACGTCTCCTGACCGGTTTGGAGCAAAAACACTCCAGACTAAAGAAACAGCAGGATGTTGCAGCCGCGTGCAAAAAGTTGGGAGACAAGCAGACAATTACAGCGTTCAAAAGTGCTGACATCAGGCCGCCATCCGGTGTGGCTCTGCTGGGCTGTGAGCATGATGAGATCCAGGGATTAGAAGGAGCAGAACTTGATTAATTACAGTCATCAGGAGGACAATAAGCCGGATGTGGTAATTAGAGCAGCAGAGGAAGAAACGGGAGCGGATGAAAAGCTGGTGAGGTGGTTGTGTGTGTGAGACGGCGCTTTGTCTATGATGCAGTTTGTGGGGTTGATTCGTTCTCCAGCAGGTGTGAGGATTTGCTGACCCGCCCAAAGACCTTCTGGCCTCATTTACATCCCCCGAAATCTTAAACACAAGAAGATGAAGCGCAGCAGTCTGAGTCCTGAAACTATTTTAACATCTCATTGCTCTTCAAAGTTAGATTAATTTAAAAAAATTAAATAAGTTTTTTTTAACCAAGCAAGAGGCTGATGGAGCAGCATCTCAGGTTAAAGGGTGAGAACAGATTTATTATTAGAACACATTAATTTAATCTTCTGGCTGCTGTGTGTTGATGTGAGGAAAGAGACGAAGGTCAAAATCAGGACGACTCTGGGGACAGATGGAGGACAAAAGTGGGCGGGGTTAAAATCTATTCTTTAAACATATAGTATAAATCTTGGACTCTGCATCCAGATCAAAACTTCAAAGAATAAAACTAGAAATCAGATAATTTGACACTAATCTGAACCTGGTGTCTCACTGCCGCCCTCCTGTGGACACAGCGCAGCATTACCACTTCCACCTGCCTCCTGTTGGTCACATGACCTGATTTTACTCACCATAAAAACCTGTTTTTAACTTTATTTAAAGGTTTTATCAAACATGGATTAAATCACTTATTAGGACTCGTAACATAATAAATATAAAAGAGAAAAAAATATGAGGAAAAAAAAAACTTTTTTCACAAATTTATAAATAGTCTCTCAAATGGTACATTAAATCAGTTGGGATGGTACATGCTTTGAATTAAAATAAAAATAATCCAACAGATCTTCAGAGAGCATGACAGTGACGATTATCTGATACAAACATTTCTTTCTATCTAAACTGTTATACCCCCCCCCCCCTCCAAACATATGAAAATATATGGCGACAATAAGCATCAACACAGGCCACAAAGAAAGCAATGATCTCACAAGATGCTTCAGTGCTTTTGTTTTGTTTGACTCGAGTCACAAACTGATGCCTTAAAAGAGCAAATTGATATTCCTGATAACCAGGCGGCTAATTGAGTGCCTTGGAAACGTATGCTGAACTTTTCCACATTCTGTCACGTTGCAACAAAACACGTTAAAAGGACTTTATAAGAACACAAAATAGTGCAAGACTTGATATATATTGATATGTTTCTTATTATAATCCAGTTTGACCAATTTCCATAAAGAGTCCATCTGTGTTTAATTAAATCTCAGTATAAAAACAGCTGTTATGTTATGTGATGCCTCGGAGGTGTGATAGTGACCAAACAGCATCATGAAGACCAAGGACCACATCAGACAGATTAGGGATGTTGAGACGCTTACAAAAAAAAAAAAAAAAAAAACAACCTCCCAAGATTTAAACATCCTTAAGAGTTTTTTGTGGTGTTGTCCTTGGTCTTCATGATGCTGACTGGACACAGAACAGCTGCATCTATTCTCAGATTTAATTGCACATAGATGGACTTAGAGCTGGGCGCCAAACCAGTTCAAAAAACTGATTTTTCTGTCTGTTACGGTATGAATTTTCTGTTGAAACAGTCCCTGCCAGTAAACTGTTTCCAGGGAAAACCTTTTCATTGCAGTTTCGCTGAACAAACACGCAGGGCAAGCCGTTGAGAGGAAAAAAAAAATCTAATTTTTGCCATCCCTGAATATAGAATACACCTCTTCAGTGACGTGTGCAGACAAACTTCGTGCACATAGTAAATTTTCCCGATCATGATCTTTGCTCAACCCTCCTCCTTCAGATAATTGCTAAAATATTGTGATATTACATTTTGGTCATACCGCCCAGCACTAGACAGAAGCTATAAATTTGAAACCCCGCCTCTAACAGACTGCTGCACCAGAAGAGGGTAAAGGTTGGTCCATTACATAAAATCCTAGTAAAATCCTTTGAAGTTTATTGTTACGTGACAACAGGTGTTAAAGTTGAAAGGGTGTGAAGACTTTTTTAAAAGAACACTGTAGGTGTTTATAGATAGTTTTTAAAGGAAACTATAATAATCCGTCTCCTCCATGAAGATTTAAAGAACAGACTCATTGGATATGTTGTTCCTTCCCTGTTGGGTGTAATTTAGAGGTTTACTCTTTTTTTAAAAGAGTAAAGCAATAAAAACTCAGGTGATCACGCTGCTTTTCTCCCAGGCAGCATCTTAAACGTCAAACATGACCAGAAAACCTCGAATCAGCGACCTTTTCAAGCCTCAAAGTGGGAAATCTGCTCTGTTCTTCTGTTGGTTGGGGTGAACTCTGATGTCATCTTCACCCATTAACATCATTATAATATTAATAATAATAATTTACATTTCTGTCATCAACCTCATTGACCCTTAAGTTACAAATAAACCACATATTTCTATCCTGGAGCACAAAGACGCAGGATAAAGGCTCATTGATTCCATAAAGTGTTTCCAAATAAATTAAAACTGACATCTTCAAAGATTCTAGCTTTCTCTATTTAAATAATATTTATTTTGTCTCACGTTAAATATATTTCTTAGAGATCTTGCAAATATACTACACTGTGCATTGGCTGTTTAAAGAGTGCCCGGTGCTTCCTGGATTCAGATATGTACACGTCTTTAGATTATTTTCCATTTCATTTGGTCAAACCTCATTAAAAACACCGTTTGTTTTTAATCATCTGAAATTAAAAAGAAAAAAAGCAATAATGCATATTCTCCATTTGATTTGTTGAGTTCATTTTTTCAAAAATAGAAATTCTAAAAAATATATTGCATATGCCATCTTAGGAAATTGAGATAATAAAATATTCTGAAGAAGGATAATATATATGATATCTTTGACGAATCTCGGGGGGAATTGTCAGGATTTGATTCAGTTTGGGTTAAATAAGAGGGAAAGTTCAAGATGGCTTTAAGTGTGTGTGGAAAACTTCGTTAAAGGTCACAAAAAAGGGGCGTTTGCTGCGTAGGAAAGCGATCGGGTACTCCTTAGAAATTATTATTTTTTTTGTTCCTAACACACTCACACATTCCGACACTACTGGAGTGACAGTAAAACACTTGCAGGTTAAAAAGGCAAAAAGGAAGAGCGTGGTTTGAATTCAGCCACAGCTCAGCTTAAAGTATCAACCCCCCACCCCCATATATCCACATCTATCACAGTGCTACGTTTGTCTGCACAGCAGGTCAGGACTCCCTCCTGATGCCCTCTGCAAACCTAAATCACATTAACGCACAGAAATATATATATCGTCATGTCCACAGAAAGCGCATGTCGAAGCTGGTTACAAACAAAGAGGAATGACTTTAGTTCTATATATATTATCCACTCAGAGCAAGCTGGGCATCAGGTCACATGACACGCATGCTGGCCGCCTCCTCTACTGGTCGCAGGTTTATACAGTGATAAAGCAGCCGTACAAACGAATGATGTACAGTAACCCCCACTACTCGCATCCTGCTGATATATTTCAGAAAAAGGGGGTTGATTGTGTGATTAGTGCAGAACAAGTGCTGACGAGGAGGGGCGGGATGGGAAATTCAAAGCATTTTGCTTCATTAAAAAAAATTGTCATAATTGATAGTAAATTAAATATCTTTCCTATGAACTGTTGTGATAAGTGGTTTCTAGAGTTTACAGTCAATACATTGATTGTTTGCAGACTGAGCCCTGCACATTTCTGTCATCTGCTCATCAGTTTCTTTGTTTGCGAGCCGTACCCAGCTCTCCCTGTCAGTCAAATATTAAGTTACGGTAAATCTGATAAATATTCAAAAAAAAAAAAGAAAAGAATGGAAACAATGGATGACTACACGAGCCTTCCAAAGACAACACGCCGTCTAATCAGAGCTGCTTCTGAGATAAAAGACGACATGAATAGAAAGTTTTGCCCTAAACTGAAGCACAGAATGATCCATCACACAAAAACTCTTTAGGGTTGAAGTGTTTGAGTTCTGCGCCGAGCATCAAGCTGTTTCTGTAGACGTCAGGGGATCTAAATCTGTGTGTCAGGTTTGATTGCATAAAAGCCTCCTAAAAAGGCCGCGACTCGTTCTCACGATTAGTCGTTTAACCTCAAGGACAACGCCCTCCAATCAGGGGAAATGAGACGACACTTCTCATCAGCTGAGCCTCCAGCTGGTGCAGAACACAGAGTAGATGGAAAGGCTCGTGTTTCCTGACAGCACCTTAGCCCCCAACGAGTCGTGGGGCGGCGGCTTGCAAATGGAACAAACAGGATTGTTGTGCTAAGACGCTCCAGAGGAAACCCTGACAGAAGCTTTGATGCCACTAAGCATGAAAAATCTGATGAATGACGTTTGCCTTGTTAGCTTTTCCAACCAACACCGGCGCTCTGACTGAGATCAGTTACCGTTCATGCATTACAACCCCCTTTTAAAAAGAATCTGTGCTTCGTATTCTGTCCATACATTTGCCTAAACCAACCCCCGTCCTCCTCCTCGGGCTTGAAGGAGGTGTTCTGTCCTTCAAGTGCCCCTCCTCTGTGCAGGAGGCAGAGCTACGCCACAATTATTTCCAAAAAGGCGCGACGGCCTTTTTCCGCTTCTCTACTGCAGGTTTTTCAAGATGCGTCCGTAACGGAAGTCGTAGACGTGCCGGCAGAGGTACACCAGGTCGGGGTCCACGTCTGTGGGCACACAGCGGTGGGAGGGGGGGGCGAAGTCAGGGCGGAAGGGCACCATGCTGGCCCCGCCAGGGGGGGCGCCTTCGGCACGCCGCTTTGCCAAGGCACAAAATCTGGGGAAGAGGACACAAATTACCTGGATAGAAAAGTTTCTCTGGCCTAGTTTTTATGCAGAATTGTTACCAAGAGACATAAAAACAGTAAAACATGAACAGAATATACAAAAGAAGAAAGTACATTTTGTTTCTCAAAAAAAAATCTACTTATTCCCAGGTTTACTGTGTTTACTTTCTATTTTAAATTGCAGTCTGTACTGCATACAGTGTTTCCATTTCAACTCTGATTTGACATCAGTTTTGTGTTTTTTTTCTTTCTTTTATTAAACAACGCAAAATAGACAAAGATTATAGACAATTGTGCAACATTTCATTACAAAGCAAAGAACCAAACAAACAAAAAGAAGATACAGAAAGAAAAAAAGGAAGTGGAATAAAGTAAAACATGTGATTAGTCAAAATACCAGTATTAGAGGATTGATAAATAATAAATATAGGGTAGTGTAAACAAAATTTAGATAAATAAAAAAATAATACTAAGTAGAGAATGAATAAATAAATAAATAAATAAATAAATAAATAAATAAATAAATAAATAAATAAATAAAGTAAAAATAACTAATTAACTGGGTAAAGGGGCAAGTAAATAAATAAATAAATAAATAAATAAATGTAAAAATAATGAATTAACTGGGTAACGGGGCAAGTAAATAAATAAGGACATATAAATTAAATACAAGAAAGAAGAAGAGAAAAAAAATAAATAAATAAAAAAAATTATAAGAATCTTTTAAATACAAACCGTAAAATGCAAACAAGAGTGATAATGTAAATATTTATAAGGATTCAAAAAAAAAAAAAAAGTTTTGTGTTTTTGCACCCTTGAGGATCTATTTTTACCAGGTCCTGATACATAAGATCCAAGAACTTTGATTTTTTTATTTTTATTTCCCCATGTCTGTATCCTGAAAAGTCTGTGCTGACAAACTCTCTGTTGTTTCTGTGTGCCTTTACTCACCTACAGTACTGGGCAAGTGGGAGAACATAGCATCTGTCTTCGATGCAGGCCACACTATTTTCATCCTGATGCCGAGAGGCGAAAATCTCATTCTGCAACCAAACAGTGGGTGTTACAGCGTCACATCATCATGTACAAGTGGTTCCTTCAGAGCCGAGCGATCTCTGAAGAAACTGCAACTCTCTCCGACTGAGACGGAACTAAAACTGCTGCTGTGGGATGTAATTCTGCCTCCTTTTTCTTTTTTTTTACTTTATAAACCACTCACTGAAAATGCATCTGAATGTTCTGACAGTTTAACTCTTTCTCTCCCTTTTGTTTTCTGCAAGGCTGAGGTCGGAGAGATACCATCTTTTTTTGGCATTACTGTTAGACGGAGGAGCGAACCCGACTATCAACAGTTTCAAGGCTGCTGGAGGAAAGATAATGATGTCTCCAGCAACTGTCGGTGCTGACATTATTCTGCACAAACAAGCAGTTTAATACACCTCCTCCTCGTACATTATTTTAGCACAGTGCCGTGTACGACAGCAGCTTGTAAGATTTATATCATAAGATACTGTTTCGATGTGTATTTGTCACACTCACAAGCTGTTTTAAGTGCTGTTACTGAAGCCTGCACAGCTGCCATTTACCCACTGGGAAAAATTAATTCTTAGCTGCAGTCCATCCAAGCCTCACCTCACAGTGTGCGCTGGGATCTCGGCCTCCCTGAGTGTGCTCAGGTCTGTAGTACCAAAAAAGGCTCATCATCAGCTCTCCTGAGGAAGACAGACAGACAGAAAGCTAAACGACCCTCTTTCCATATGTCCCTTCAGCCATCCGTTCATGCAGAAAATCCACCGTTTGGTTTACCTGTTTTGGGGTCCTCCCAGAGGGCTGATATCTTGGCAACATACGGGAGCGATTTCTTCCTGGGGCCAGAGCGCAGCAGCACGGTGTCTCTCACACGTATCACCTCGCCGTCCCGCTCCACTCCGTCGTAACACATCCGTACGGCCGCCTCGTCCTCGCCCTGAGAGGGAGGCATACAGACACAGGGACAGATTAAAAAAACAATTATGACCAAAACAAATGCAGGAAATCTTTTAAACAGGAATGTAATACCTTTTTTTAAATACAGTCACAATAATTTTTAATACCAACATGACTTTCAGATGTGACTGTAGCTGCAACCTTCAATACAAAGTAAAAAATTAATGTAATTTTCTTTCTTAACTTTAGTAGCAAGAGAAGTATTATTAATGTTAATGTATACATAGTTACTTGTTTGTATCAATAAAAACACTGACCTATAAACAATTATTTATTTAACCCCAACCCAAGACAAAAAGTGATTTCATTGTTAAAGGGACGGGAGTTTTAGGAGATAAACCTGTGGGGAAAAAACATATAGTTGGGTAGATGTTCAAAAAGTTAATACCTCGTCAGATTACGTTTACTTTTTAATGACCTTACTTTTTGCTAATTTCATTTACTGCCTTTTAACACCTTTTACAACCAACTTGTTAAAATAATGCTACATGTTGAACAAAACAACAAAGGCCTTCTAGTTAGAGATGCACCAGCTGAAGTCAGCTTGTGATTAGCACCAACCTTAGCTTGACCGTCTCATCCAACTATCAAAATATTTGATATTTTTACAACCAGTATTTATGCATTTTGTCTCTGCGTTGCTTTTTGAAGCGTTTTTGTTTTCTCCAAAATTAAGAACAACTGAGAACCACACATTTCTGCTCCATCAGCCTCTGTTATTAAATACAAGATAAAGAAAATGTGATATCACCTTTTTAAAACAATAAAGTTCAACCTCTGCACAGAAACCCAAAAAACAAAGAACAAGATTAACATTATCACAGTACCAAAAGCTGCAAAGAGTATATTTGTCTTGTTAAAATACAGTTCAATCAGCATGAAAATCAAAAAGCACAAACTGCTTTTTGGCAGTAACACTGAGTCTTTTTATTAGCAGGAGCTGATTTCATTTTACCACCGTGTTTGGGTCTTAATGTTCTATTCTTCACTGAAACCATTTCTGAAAATTATATTTCTGCTTTGTGATAATAATCACCTTCTCTTTTTAAAAACTGAGTGGATTACATGACTTGAGAATAATGCTTTAACAAGTAAAAATAAATTTAACTTCATCCTCAAAAGGTGCTATTATTAATCTTTTACCATTCATTATAATTGCAACAAGATCTCTTGCATCTTTTTGATTGGAAGCAGTCTTTTTGTCCTTTTTGTTAATGTATTGAGAACCACAGCATTCAATGCTTTAGCCGAGTTAATCAAATTTAAGTTAGCCAAATGAACTAATTGTAAAGGTAAACGGTGGAACAAATGGTGGAGAGACAAATTAAAGATATTTCTGTCCCTGTTCCCTTTTTCTTACATAAGTAACTTTTAATGTAGACACTTTACAAAATTCACTTCCTTTTCAAGCTCTACGAGTATAGCTCCAACTACGTCTAGTTAATCTAGAGATTATCACTTTTTTTTCTCTCAGATAACCCGCAGACAGCTCTGTTGTATTTATTGAGCAGAACACAAACTGTAATGGATGAAGAAACAGATTTCTATGCAGATAACTGATTCTCTGCTGTGCCACAGATTTTTTGATAACTCTAGATGTGTCAGATACGACCTTACAACTGTTCTTTTTTATCTACAAGCTAATCAGCTGTGTAAATGCCAACATTAGCCTGTTGAAGACAAAATATAAATATATAGATTGCTTATCCTCATTGTTACATATCACTTACCGCCACAAAGACCTCCCTCTCTGCAGGCGTCCCAACAGGCCTCCAGCCGTTGGTGGCTCGTCGGCGGCTGACTTTCTTCCGTTTGCTGTTGCTCAGGTTTGGTACAGGTGACACCTGCTTCGTCAGTAGCTGAATGCGGCTCGTAGACAGGGAGCTGTTGGAGACTTTGGTGCTCTGTGGGCATTTCTTTAGCTTTAACCTGGCCTGGGGTTGATCCCGCTCAGACAGGGGGCTCAGTAGGTGGGTTTTAGTCTGCGTGGAGGAGGGCACGCTAGATAGGGGGCAGCTGGAGATTGGCATGGTGGGGGGAACCAGGAGGGAAGGGCTGTGACCCCCCTGAGAGGAGGAGTAAGACTCTGGAGGAGAGAAGTCACATTTATGAATTATAAAAGGCAGTTTTCCTTACACCTATTTGACAGAACTTTGTTTCAAAGACCAAATTAAGGGGTGTTTCATTTCCCACTCACCGGTTTTGATGCCGTGTGTACATCCAGCACATCCTGCACTGAAGGAACATCCCCTGCTCGTGACCGGAGGCATTGCTCTGTAGGTGTAGCCGCCCATCCCGCAGGGGTCTCCATAACAGTGCGAAGCCACCGAGTTGCAGTAGGTGGGGTGGGGTAACCCCGAGGGGTGGGTCACCTGCTGACCCAGCAGCTTGGAGCCACTGATAGGGTTGGGGCACAAACTGGGGGAGGTGAAGTTGAGAGGTCGCGTGGTTATGGTTGCTGAATTTGTTCCAGTGTGTGTCGGGTGGGCGATGTGGACATAGTAGCTGGAGAAGCAGTGGTCGGCGGTGCAGAGGCACGGGTGGGGGCTGAGGGTGAGGGCTGTGTGCGGGTGGGGATGCGTCAGTGACGGTGAGGTTACGAGGCACTCGGGCTTTACGGGGGTCATGGCTGACTTAAGCGATGGGTCTTCTGAGTCCCCGTAGGGCTGCTGACCAAGGAAGTAGGCCAAGCGGTGGCAGTATTCCACAGATCCATCAGGAGGACAGCAGTAGTATGGGCTCAGTTCAGTCTCCAGTTGCTCCTCCTTCACTTGCTTCAGTGGGTAGGCTAACATGCTACGAGACTGATAGCCTGGCTTGGTCAGGTGTTGGGTGCAGCTGCCTGTCTCCCACTCTACCTTGGGCTCAAAATCGACCTTCTTCTTACAGGTTGTGCAGCCACCGGGCGGCAGAGGGACTTTTTTGTCTTTCCGATTTTGTAAACGTCCCTTGTGGAGTTTGACCCTGTGGTGCTGCTTCGGAGTTGAGACTGCAGCCGGAGCCGCACAGTCTGAAGCGACAGCTGCCGAGGGTGCAGCCTTTGCTCTCTGTTTACTAGTAGCAGAGGAACTAGTTAACTTTAGCAGAGCTGCAGCATTGAGTCCAGCTAGCCGTCTGGGTGCAGGAGCGTCCAAACATTCCTGGCTCATCCAAATGCTTTCATCACCTCGCTTAACTTTCTTGCTCAGCTTAGAGTTTTGGCACAGATTAAACTTGTCAGATGTAGATGTTTTACTAATAGTCTCTCGAGAAGCTTTGAGACCTCCAGTGATGGTACTTTTGCCTGGATCTGGAGAAACCCCTCCATCTGCAGACTCTTCCTGTCTCTTGGACTGTTTGGCAGTGGGTTGGGCATCAGTGGGTCTTTCAAGCAGCAGACTGTTCACTGCTTCAGCATTGAGAGAGGCCAGCCTGCGTTTGCGTGGTTGTAGATCTCCAAGTCCAGTACACTCAGCAAAACTTGAGCATTTTGCCTTTGATTTGGTTTTTGCTAATGACTTTGACTGTTTTCTTTTTCTCCCTGTTTTAGATTTGATGCAAACTTTGCCCTCCCTTTGTTTCAACCTTTCTTTTTTACGCAAGCTTTCTTCCAAGCGTGTAAGAAGAACATGGCAGCTCAACCCTTCCCCGTCTGAATTCCCAGCCCTCCCTCGCAACGGGTACAACTTCCGGTCTCGTTTCTTCTCTTGCTTCCGGTTCAACTTTCTGCTCTTGTCTGACCTTTTGACTCCTTCTCTCTTCTTGTTCATCCTCTTAGTCATGACTTTTCCTTGTTTAAGGATCCCACTTATCTTCTTTGTCCTGCCAAACCGTAATGTACGCTCAGTCCAGTCGCTATCCATAGCACCACCATGAGGCCAAGGACGGTTGCTGTCACACCACTCAGCACTACTGTGGTTTCGACTGAGGGAAGCTGTCTGCCTTGCGTGAGTCATCACATGCTTCTCCACAGGCCCTGGACAGAAAGGAATATGTTTGGCATTTTGAAAATGCAAAAACAAACTCTAGCTAAAGGCCAGTAAAGTTTGTTGTTCACTGGGCTATTACTGTTTGAGACTAGTTGAAAACACAAAATTACGGAAAAATATGCAAATGACTTGGTACTTCTGACGTATTTGTGATGAATGACATGGAAGTTATTTTCCATTTTTTGCACTTTCTGACTGATAAAACATACAGAAGAGCTCCAGATGCACAACTCTGGGACTATTTGCTATGCTAAATTTTTTAACAAAATTAACATTGTTGAGACAGAAGAGAAAGGCTCTGCAAGTTGTGAGGAAATTACGAAGCTTCCTAAACTTTTTAAGACAGTTTTGACACGTCCTCACCATTTGTCCAGCCTTAAACTAACTATACAGCACCTTGAAGTGGAGAGCTAGATCTTTTGAACTGAGGTTTTGTGGGAAGTTTATAAACAACTGATATCTAGTTCATTGTTGATTGCTCTTTGAAGGATCTCATTTTGGAGAATAGATCAAACTGATGAATTAACTACTAGGGTAAAAAGGGCAAAGATCAAAGGGACTTAAACAACTTTATGTCCAACAAAATTAAAGACTCATAAATTGTATAAATCTTTACATCAAAGTCAATTTCACATTTAGGGCTGCTACGATTAATCGATTAATCGACGACTAATCGATTATTAAAATAATCGACAAGTAATTTAATATTCGATTAGTCGTTTTTTGTTTTTTTTACTTTGTTTTTCTGTCCAAACTGCTTTGACACCTTCCACTGCCACATCTGCACATCTGTCTTTGACACACATGCACAGTGGTGATAACCAGGTTAGACCGTGGACATCACAACACATTATACAGACTCTGGTATCATGGCTACCTGACAACAGACTAAATAAATACAGGAATTTCAATTAGAAAAGATTTTGATA
>JAUBOC010000071.1:14807222-14821269 GCA_032275365.1 Anablepsoides cearensis
TTATTGAAAACTCAAGACAGCCATAACATTATGTTTCTTTACAAGTGTATGTAAACTTTTGACCACAACTGTATATCTAAAATTCAAATCATCAGTCACAAAATATCCTTCAATTTTTTTACTTACTTTAATGACCTGCTTTAGGCCAAAACACAGACTGGAAACACTATTTGTATTATTTTGATAAAGAGATAAAGGTTGAACACATCTTTGGGAGAGGTGGGGAGAAAGGGGGGCTTTGAGGGAAATTGGGAGCCACTGCTTTAGAACAGTCTGTATATTTTCAAAGCATCATTGCACCCCTTGATATTGAACATATTGGGGTGTTTGAAGGACTTTTTAGCAGCGTGAATAATTCTAGCTGGAGGTAAAGCTCTACCTCAGGTCCTGTGATTAACACGAGTCTCCTCTGTTGCTAGTTTTTACTTTGTTATCCCTTGGTTGACATCCTATATTGAGACATCAACCTACACCAAAAGACAGAAGACTCCTCTAAGGATCTTTGGGGATCATTTTTGCTTTGCCTGCATATTGTCAGAGGAGATTATGTTGCCAAGAAACAATCCAGAACATGTAGTAAACCATTTGTCTCCACACACACACAGTGATCTCAATGATGAGAAGCTGAATCAAATGCATGCATAACAAATATAGCTCCGCTTCAGCTCGAGAGTAAAATGACAGGTGCTTCACTGGAGTGGATGTTTACCATGTGGTTGTGACATGTGCCGGTGGATGGTGTGTGTGTGTGTGTGTGGTGGGGGGTGGGATGGAGTAATGATGTCACTCGCAGGAGATCTTCCTTTGTGGTGTCAGCCAATGAGTGAGCTGTGGAAAAAGGAGGAAACGGTGAGGCACGCTGCTGTCAGGCAGAAGAGAGGAGGAGGAGGCATTAGCCTCTGAAAAGCTCCTGGCCCTGTTCCAGTGATTGTAAGCTCCAAACTCTTTACTTCCTCCTGCATTCTGTTCTTCAGCCTTTACATCCCCGCTTCAGTCTTACAAACAATAACTGAACGTGTGATCTCATTAGTGTTCCTGAGCTTTTTGCTAAAAGATGCTTACGAATACAAAGTATCCATGTTGCCATGGGTACAGCAGCGCGTTTCTGTAAGCAGAATTATACATATTTTTTATGAGTATGTTTTTGAATTATTTATATTTAGACCAATATTAGATCAGATTAAAAAAAAAAGAAATTACTCATTCATATTATAGTTTCACTGTTGCAGTCATCTGTCCACTATGACTTGTGCACTTCCACAGTTCACCACTAGAGGGAGATGTACAAAGAATATTTGAGGAATGGAAGGGAAATGTGGTCATGTGAGGGTGAACCTTGTCAGCTGAGAGCCTCGCAGCTCCATAGTAAAAACTACAACACAATAACAACACTGCGCTCAATCAAAAAACGTGCACGGAACCTCATACAAGATCATCAAGATCATCTGATGTTGAGAAATGCAGCTGTTTTAGTCAAACTTTAAAAACAATATGCACAATCTCATGTGAAGCAGCAAGAGTCGTGAGTCACACATCAATCTTTAGTTCAAAATCTGTAACAGTGAGTCGTAGCTGTTTTTATGTCAGCTAAGGTTGACAAGCAGGTGGTAATAAGAACAATTGTCTCCAAAAGTGAATAGATCCAATGTTTGTTAAAATCTGTAAAGTGGTTTATGAGATATATAAGTCAGTGTAGCTCTCCATATGATTTCAGTAGGGTTTCCATCCAGATATGTTTTTTTTTTAGCTATGACCTTCCCTAAACTTCTCAAAAAACACCAAAACTTTGTTTGATTATAATTCAGTGCAGTTGTGAAACAATGCAACCGAGGTAAAAAGAGACAAATGTTAGATCCTCTCCCAAAACCTTTTGAAGAAAAAAATTTGCAACTTGTGTCATATCTATAAATCGTGTATAGTAAAGAAGACGGGCCCTACCCCCAGTGGTTAAGTGAACCCATAAAAACCGAGGCCTGGAATAGTTCTGAGCCGAAGGGGTGTCCCCACTGCTTACAGAGGCTCACATTTCCCAGGACAGCTTCTCGGTGTACAAGGAGGAGGCTGCAAGAGTGATGGAGCAGGCCGGGGCAGAGCCTTCACAAGGAGAAAGCTAAAATTAGGAATATTGTGTCAGTTTTCAAAGCACATGCCTGCCATACCATAGATCTGTGGTGGTCTGACATACATACCTAATATACTGTATGTGTGGTGAGAGAAGGGACTGTTTAAAAACATCTTTACTGGACCCGGTTCAACTGGAGAATAAAATATTCTCTGTAGAAATGCAGTCTGAAGGCAGAAAGACTCTGATGATGAAATTTGTTGAAGAAACTAAAACTGAGCTGTAATTTAAGCAGGTCAGAGAAAAAAATCTGAAACTCGCAAAAATAATTTAAAAGAACAAAATTATAGTGAAAATAGCTAAAAACTAAAACTAGCAAAAAGCAAAGAATACATTTTAGCGTAATGTTAAAAGCTAAACGTAGCCAAAATAAATGGGTATAATCGGAGCTAGAGGTCAAAATAAGCAAAACAATTGCTAATTTGAAAAACAGTAAAATTAGCAAAACAGTAGGTAAATGGGAATACTGGCAAACCACGAGCTACATGTTTTAGAATAGTAGTTTTAACCAAAAAACAGCAAAATAAATGCCAAAAGCTAACAATATAAATTTATTTTATTTATCGTTATTTAGTCCCGTTGAGATATTAGATCTCTTTTTCAAGGGAGCCCTGGGCCTCAGGGCAACCTATTGTACATGTTTTTAGGGGTGGAGGAAACCGGAGTACCCAGAGAAAACCCACGCAAACACGAGGACAACATGCAAACTCCACACAGAAAGACCCCAGGTTCGAACTGGGGATCGAACCCAGGACCTGCTTGCTGTGAGGCGTCGGTGCTAACCACTGAGCCAAACAATAGTGAATATAGCTAAAAGCTAAAACTAGCAAAAACAATGATTAAAAGTAAAACACAGCTAAAGAAATGCTAAACGTAGCCAATTGATAGCCAAAACATAAATAAGTATACATAATAGGAGCTAAAAGTCAAAATAAGTAAAACAATTACCAAAAAAATAAAAATAAAAATAGAAAAACATTAGCTTGAAGCTAAAATAAGCAAAATAGTAGATAAATGTAAAACTAAAACTAACTGTCTTAGAATAGTAGCTATAATCAAAAACCAGAAGAAAGGCTAAAAGGTAACTTTAAACAATAGATGCTTACTAAATGCTTACTGGCAAAACAACAGCTAAGTAAAAGCTCAGTTTTTCAAGTATTTGAAGAGTTTTTCAGAGTTCTAAAAACCAGAAGTCATGGTTGTAATGTCCTGAACAAGCAGATTGAAAGACTTTGAAAGTAAAATTAATTGTGAGCCATCACATCGAAATGAGGATTAAGTCCAAAAAGTGGAAAGAGGCCGTTATTGATTTAAACGTGTGCAAAAAATTGCATTTTGTCAAAATATAATGAATGCCTTTTCAATGTATCACTTGAATGAACTGTCTGAAGTATAATCGTAAAAAAATCTTTTTAAAAAGCATATCTTTGAGCAGTAGCAACAAAAAAACTGATTTTGAGAAAAAAACACGTTAAAATTTAAAATTTTTCCTTGTGAGCTGGCAATGTTTTTGTTTCTTTCCAACTGTGAAATCTTAATATACAAATACTATTTGAGGTTTCCTCTTTACTCAATAAATTTACGTAAAATTAAGATTCAGACCAAACAGTATTATTGTAACCAACAAGACAAATTACATCATATCTCTGGATAAGCTTATGATATCAGAATGATCCAGGTATCAAAATGTAGCTTTTAAAGCCAGGAATCTGAAAATCTAATTAGATCATTTTGATCGTATTTGACTTAATCCTCATTTTGATATTATGGGTCACATTTATCCTTTGGCTTGTTTCCCACACTGTTAAAAAATACAGATCAGATGTATAGCCTGTGCCGTCCCAGTGCCATAAATTGACTCTTCTACATTCACTGTAGTCTGGTGAGGAGTCCTGGGCGACAAAGAGCACGTCAGAGGCTGAGACGAGGGATCAATGAGGGCTGAGACACCGAGATGGCTGCCAGGCTCTGTCACAATTGTGTGCTCTGAGCTGCAGTCTGTGTTGAGCCTTTTTAAGAAACACTTACACATCGAAGCGTGCCTGAAACCCTTTATCAGCTCCTTAGAATGTCAACTTTTTATAGCACATTTCAGGCTATTTTTATTGCTGCCTCTGGAAGGCAAAGATAGACGATAATGATTTTGCCTGTGTCCATGTGTTTGTGTGTTGGCAAACTAACTCGTAAACTGGATAATTTGAATGAAACTTTTTAAGTAGCAGAAAGTACATCAGCTAATCAACTTTTGGTGGCGCCTGTTATTACGCATGCACATTACCGGTCAATAACTAAGGTGCATCTTAACCTAATTATATGCAAGTGTTTAATGATTTATTACTTTTGGCAATTGTTTTATCTACTTAACTATCCAGTATATAAACTGAACCACTTATTTATTGTTTAGGGTAATTTTTTCGTTATTTTATTAAGCTTATTTGTCTTAGGCCAGGGCTATTTAACTAAATTGCTCCTGGGGCCACAGTTGCTCCAGGCCAACAGCTGAGGAGCCGAACATCCAGCTATTAAACACATTATGTAATGAAACCAAGTATTACAAAAATCTGTTACCTTTGAAATAGTTTATTTTGCTGCATTTAATCATGAATACAACATACTAAGTAGTGATAATAAAACAACAAAAACAAAAATAACACATTATGCCTATTATTTACCACAAATATTATTTTGACATCCCTGATTTTAATTAGTAATTAAAATAGAAAACGGGGGATTGGGCTTAAGAGATGAATGAACCAATTGGCGGGCCGATCTTTGGTCACTCGCGAGCCGGATGTGGCCCGCGGGCCGCCGGTTGAGTAGCCCTGTCCTAGGCTATTTATTTAACATTTGAACTTTATTAATTCCCCCTCCCTGCAGCAGTTTATTTGAAGCTGTATGGGAATACAAGGCACGGCTTCACGTTATGGCTTCCTGTATGTGCGGGTCCTGTATACCTGCAAACCGTCCCCATCACTGCTGCTCAGCACAGGTGCTCTACATTTAGAGCGCTCTCTCCGCCCTCTCGCTGCTCATTTGCTCCTCTCAGCCGCCCGGATGTAGCGCACAGGACCGCACAGTCCTCCACTCGGAGATAATAACATGGCGCTGGTAGACACATAACGGTGTTCATCTCTGGGAAAAATACACATATACCATAAGAACAGACCAAAAAAAGAAATACATGAAAGCAACGGGACATGTAAGCTCCTCGACCTCGTAGCAAGCAGGTAGGCATGTTTTTATTCGTAAAAAGACGCGTTTGTTATATATGTGTATAAACGGTGGTTAAAAAAAATGTGAGTGTTTCTTCTTGCAGGGGGGCAAAAAGCTGCTTTAGTAAACGCTTATCTAGAGGAAAAGAGGGTTTTTTTTAGTCCGTGTCGCTGTGTTTCTGTACGCCGGTAAGGTAGCACACATTAAAACAGCAGTGTCATTCTGGGCAGGTTCACGTCGCCGCTGACGACGCATCCGTGCAGAAACAAATCTGTCATTTTTTTTTTTTTTAGTTGCATGTGTGTTGTCATGGCTGTCAGACTCTCCGTGCCGTCGACCGCTGTCCTTGGTGTTGAAATGGGTGGGCATCACATCCGTGCGAACAGGTTCTAATGTCTGCTGGCTGGCTTATTTTTTTTTTAATCATCACACCAATGCTTTAAAAGGAGATTAATTATTGCCAATGCTAGAGGTCGAAGTGGGTTTTAAAAAAACAGCAAAAATGCACCTTTATGTGGTTGAGTGGTGCTCAGTGGTGAGTTATAGTAGCATCGTGCACTATTTTTTCTCTCTTTCTTTATTTGTAACACAACAGCATCCCCCAGCATTGTTTATATTCACGCTGCACTCCAGTGATAATGACAGTGCAGACATTTATTTGCACTGCTTATGTTTCTTTTTTTTAATCTAGCAGACAGACAGAGTTTGTGGGCAAAATGTAGGCCAGGTAGGAACAGGAACTGATGGACTGTTTTTTAAAAAGTTTCAGGCTGGAAAGGAAAGTGTATGAAAATGAAATGTGGTGACTCTGAGCTGAGGTTTTCCTCCATAAGCTCCTAAATAACCCAACAGCAACATTACTCATTATGGTGGTGATTAAAAACACACTGTAGGCTATGACATCTCCAATACTCCAGATGTCCTAAAACTAGGGATACAGATCATAAACTTAACGCAAAGAATAAGCGAATCAGCATTTCGTCCATTATTCCTTTGTTGTAACAAATCTAGGCAGTACTGAGCATCTGATTGGCAGCATCAGTGGGTACCAGAAGCTAAATAAGTGTCAATAGCATCAACAAAATAAGCTGAGTGCAGGGCGTTCAAATGTTTCAGGAGTTTATTTCGAAAAAGTAAGGGGCTGAAAAAAAGTTGAAATTAATAACACGAGACGTGCATTTTTCTGGCATTTAGAACACAGCTGGGAGTGTTTGAAGTGTCCAAAATCAGCAGTTTTATGGAGAATTTGGGATATTTTTTTTGTGTTGAGTTATTCTTAATACTTGTGTATCATTTAACTAGAGTTTTAAACAGTTTATTTATACTTTCATTTTTATTCCTCCATCTGCTATTACTACTACTTCTAATAAAAAAGTCACAATGATGAATATTCAAGTGACGTTTTATTAAAGTAAAAACATTCACAGTACTAAACTTCAGAGTCAACATTGTTATACGAACAAGTTAACATTAGACATGTTGAGAGTTAAAAAAATTAGCTCAAGAACTGTCAAATGTGACAAAAACAAGAGAAAATTTCACACAGACAGAGCACTTGTGTTATTAAGGCTTTTAAACCCAGCTTCTGGCTCGCTTCATCAGACAGTTAGGACCTCCATCACCTTGTCATCCACCTGCCTGAGTTTACAGGTGTTGGATGCTGTAGATGTGGACGTAGAGGACATCTGTCTCTATCTGGGTCCATCAACGGGCTGCTCGCTGCGTCCACATTGTAATTAAACTCGTCCGAACCACAAAAAGTCAACAGGTGAACAATAGTGAATTATTAGCTGTATTTTTATTTACCACTACTATTTTACATGTTGCAGTGTGAACCTCTCTGGCTTCTACTAGTAGTTCCACTGATGGAGCCTTAAATGGTCCCCAGCTTTCTGAAACAAAGAACATGTGGTTCCACAAACAGGTTCATCAGTTCAAGGTTCTCAATGGTGGTTTGCCATCTTGTCAGGGACAAATCCAGGTCCAAGATCAAAGGGTTACAAAGAACCTAGTCTGTCTCTCCAGCGTCCTCTCTGACTGCTAGCAGAGCGGGACCGGCTCTCTTACAAGGGAGGATCACATGGTCCTAAAATCCACTGGATTACATGTTTAAAGAAATAAAATACTGGAGCACTGCAAAAGTACCTGGCAAAAAAAGCACCTAAATTTAGATTTTACACGATGAAAATGTCCGGCTGCTGGGTGCTTTTGAACTCTATACAATGGCAGAGGCATGTAGGCAACCCACATCCTTATCCTCATCCACGAAGGCATGTTCCTTACAAATGTGGCACAGTTTAAAAGGGTAATTAACAGACTTTCCAATGATTTATTACAAGCATTGTTACAACAAAGAAATAATCTACTAAATGTAAATTTAAGTATGTAAAGAATTCATCATACTTATATGAACATTTTTAAATAGATTATTCTAAAGGACGTACTTCCTGTGATGTTTTTTCCTGTAACTATATTTTTGGGTTGACTGGACAAAAAAATAGCAGTATCTTTAGGAATATTATCAGTTTCATGATGTAATAACAGTCTTTATTTTCCTGTTTTCCTATCTTATGTTCAAAAGAATTAATTACACACTGGATAATTGCATCTGGGGCAGTGTTTCAAGATTTTTTTGTAATAAATCACCTTTTGAGCCAGTTAGAGCAGCAGATTAAGTCCTACCACAACACACTGGATACATTTTTTTTCCTGTAAATTAATGAACATTGAAATCATTATTTAAATATCAGCCCTAGAAACAAGCAAACATATGCAAGAATTTGCAATTTCTATGCATTATTTGACAATTACCATGATTTGACTTTGCAGATGGATTCTAAAATGCTTCAGGCCTTTGTATTAAACTAACCACTAAGAAAAGCGGCTGCTCTTTTTCTTAAAACATCTGCATTTTTTGCTTTAAAACCAGAAATCGAAGGAGATTTTGGGTTTTTACAAATTCTCCTTCTGTTACAGAAACAGATGCAGCAAAAAGTCCAAGAAAACATTTTATTTTCATGGAACAAGCTCCTGCAGTCCCCATGGTGCTACTAGATGGTAACATTTGCATCTTTTATCGCCCCCAGTTGGTTTTTTTTTTTTTTATTGCCAGCTTTCTGCTCCTAATGTGTCTCTGAAGTCTAACATAAACTTGACTAAACTCAGAACAGAACTGTGTGAGTTTTGGTGGTCTTCCTGTTTGAATCGGTTATCTCTTCCTGCTCCTCCAATCCCGTTGATTCCTCAAGGAGAGGTTTTGTGTGTCACGATTGGGCGTGTTGTTGTGAAATCTAAAGACGTTTTTAAAACCGAGTCATTGTATTAGTGTGTGTTCGCCTGCTTGCACCTTCCCTGGTTAACCGCTCAGTAATGTATTCAGTGGCAGCGTTGAGCACAACAGCTTTACATAATGATCAAAGCTTGAGGGATGCCACAGCACGGCTTCAGCCTGCAGTAATAATAATAATAATAAATTAATAATCTTTGAAGTTATCACAGCCCAACAACCCGATTGCCTGTTATCCTCTGCTTCTATTTTCTCTTCCCTGTTGGTTTATTTTGTAATTTTTGTCTCTCTGGCACACACCCACACACACGGAGCCACTCGAAGGCCCTCTCCTGTTGAACGTTTCTGGATACGGGGTGAGCACTTCAAAGGGTGCAGCGATGATGAACACATGACAAACTATTTCAGTCCTCCGTGGGTTCGCACTAGACTGCTCTTGCTGTCTAGGAGGAGGCAGTTTTTTATTAATTTTTTTGTTCCTTACACAAATTGAGAATTACATAAGAGTCCGAGGGTGTCGTGGATTGAATAATGTAGCCAGAAGAAGATGAGCTAATGCTACTTTGCTGTGTGCACTGAGGAACTGCATGTCCTTTCTTGTTGGTGCTTCCTCCTCAACCTTCAAGGCTAACCTCACTGACTTCTGGTCAACATTCCTGGGCTGCTTTGTGTGTGAATATTGTTTAAAATGCAAGTATTAAACCAGGTTTTATTGGTGCAGTGATAAATTGGCCGGATAATTTATCAGCACCGATTTCTTTAACTTTGGGAGATTGATGAGAAAACTGCAATTGGTGCACCCCTTGATTAAATGCAGACTTTTTGGGGAATCGCACATGCTGTGTTCACACTGCAGACAGAAAGATTTCTTCTCTGATTTCTTGACTTTTTTATCAAAACAAATAACCTTTTTGTTTTTCAAGTTCGACGAGATATTTTTTGAAAAGCAACTGCAGTCTGAACTGTCGTGCTGCATTTCATCTCTTGTTTACGTCATTGAAGTAGCATATTTATCCAGATATTATCAATTCCGCTACATGCAGTTTAAAACGTGGAACTCCACCTCTTCAACTACAGGACAGAAGTCCAGTTGCCTTTTTCAATTGCCATGTTCTGGATGACAGAGAATCAACTCCATACTTAAGTTTGCTCCTACCTAGAGCTGGGCGGTATGACCCAAATTTTATATCATGATATTTTCAACAATTACACTGGTTTCACAGTATTTGACGGTATTTGTTTCACATCACAGCTGAGCTGATAATAAAATGTAAAAATGTTGTTTATTGACTTTTTTTTGCTGTACCTCTGTCTGTATGACTGTTTCCCTCCTCTAGTACGTCTTTTCTTCTTTGCCTGGTTGTAAACAGTAATCATGCATTTTGGTCCGATAGTGAAAGGTTGAGAAAAAAAAATCATTATCGGGTCTTTCGTCGTGTGTTTAATAAAACTTAACAGGACGACACACCAGTCAACTCTGCTCTACTACAAAACTACTTCCCTCTATCTTTTCACAATAAAAGCACATTAAAGTCTCTATGCGTCTCCATTATAACGTAACGCGTTAAATCTAATCGTGCTCGTCACTGAAGAGTTGTTTTACTACATTCAGCTATTGATGTATTTAGTCAATATAAGCAGCTGAAACACCACCTGCCGCCAGTTACTCAACAAGCTGCTCCGACAATAACATTGGCATGCTAATACACATAGCGGCGGCCGCGACGAAACATTCCGAATGTGTTCAGGCTATTTAAACTGGTATGTCCGAAATTCATATCATAGCAAAAATAAAAACAGTTTTTCGGTACAAAACAGTATACCGCCCAGCACTACTTCTACCTTCAATTCCAGAAGTGCAGTTTTGGTCTGTAGTAGTATGGAAGAGACAATATCAAATGCACTATGAAACAATCCTATCTTATATAGCTATTTCAAAATTGATACACTCATGCTAACATGTAGCATCCCTGTGTATCGATGGATTTTGTGAACCAAGACGCAGAGACTGAACTCATGCACAAAAACTAAACAAAGAGAAGAGAGCAAATGAGAAGGGGGAAGTTGGAAAGGATGGGCTGACAAGAAGAATGGAAACTAAAGTGGGCCAGTTGACCATTGTGGCAAGGGAAGGGGATAAGCTGCAGCCTCGGAATTATGGAAGAAAGAACGACAAAAATAAATACTGAAATGTATAAAGTGTTTAACTGGGAGTGAGAAGAAGAATGACGATGAAGCAGAAGAAAGTGTGGAGCGAAGGGCAGAGAATCACAAAAAGAGACGAGTTATTGAAAGGAGCATGTGTCTGTCTTTCTTTCTTTATCCCCGTGTGTCACGTCTGTTCATCTTGGCTCCAAGCAGCCTGAATACCAAACCCAACTTCCCATGTCAGCATGTTTGTCCCAGGTTATTGCATTCTGCTTTATTTTTTCTCCTAGGCTTAAAAAAGAAAACATTTAGTGTTTTCTGCATGACTTGATAAGTCAGTAACAAAACAGTTTTTGTTTGGGTACATAGGAACACAAACAGAGATTCTGTAAAGAGACTTTGCTGACGAGTGCAAAAAGATAGCATTTTGACGGAAATTTCCAAAGAATGTGTATGAGCTAAGCTGTATGAGCTTTTAATTATTATTGCTGAGTCATCTTTTTGTAACATTGACAGTTCAATACTCTTGTGGTAATATAGTCAGACAAATAATTGTTGATAGGTCACGGCTTCTCATCATCTCCCAGACTGGGGGCTTTTCTGTGTGAAGTTTACATGTTCTCACTGTGCATGTGTGGGTTTTCTCTGCATACTCTGGTTTCCTTCCACAGACCAAAAACACGCTTGTTAATTTCATTGGTAACTCTAAATTGTTCCTTAGTGTAATTTAAACTGTGAATGTCTGTTTGCCTTTCTGTCCCTGTGGTAGACATGCAATCTGCCTAGGCTGTCCCACACTTCTCATGTGACAGTGGAATGTGAAATGATTAACTTTCAGTTTTTAGACAGGAGGTGCAACCAACAATATTCTTGATTTTTATTTGACATTACATCACAGAAAAGTGTAACAGTTTATAATGGTATGGAAACCTGTTATGCCTTAACAATGTTTGTCAGATAATAGTGCAGTCTTAGCAGCATATTGACCATTTCCAAATTGAAGCAGGAGATGCAGCAGGCTGAAAACTTTCCCACAATGCTTTAGACTCAGATGTGATTTTGTGCATAATGATGGGACAAATGATTTGCTAGAATTCCATAGAAATTCATGGAACAAAGACTTGTTCATCAATGGTTAGAACCACAGTCTTTAACATTTTTAAATTCTTAATATTTGTGGAGTTGTAGCTAACGATGCTTCTCTCTCCTCTCTAACCTTCACTCTGATGGTCACTGTAGCACCCCAAACCAAACGGTAGTGATTGTAATTAAGGCATGGTAACGTGTTGTGTCAGTCACTGTTACCACCCTGATTATATGGTTGGGTAACAAAACTCGGTTCCGGTATGGCACCGGGGCAAACATCAAGTGAGGTAAACCGAAACACAACAATAACTTCGGTGCCTTATTTCGGTGCCTCAAAGGCCCTCTGGTGTTCACTGTGAACAGTGACAGCCTTGACACACAGTCTCCACGGACGCTCCTTTGTACGCGGTTCAATCAATCTCAATCTCGGCCCAATGCGTCTTTCCAAGCACGCTCCACAGCCGCGCTGTTTCAGAACCTTCTCTCCGGTGGTTTGGGTAGAAGCGAGTACAGCACGCTTACGATTTTGACGTCAGCAGAATTCTGCCCGTGGATTAACTCTTGGATTGATTGACAGTAAATTTCCTCCTGTAGAGAGCTGCTTTTGTTTAGGAATACGAGCGTGGTTGCACTTTACAAAACAGGATGCAGAAACTTCCACCTACAACAAATGCTTTAAGAATATTTGGTGCAATGGCAAATTATTAATGGTTTTAAGTTAATTTGTTGGTCAATTTTAAGTTTGACTTTGCCTCAGAAAGTCATTGCTTCATAAACCTCTGTGTGAGTGTGTGTTTTATTTTTTTATTTTTAAAGTACCGATTTAAATACCATTTAGGAACCGGTACCGGTTTGAAAATATTGATTTAGCACCGGTATCGATTTGAACCCTTTCAATACCCAACCCTACCTGAGTTGGTTAATGGGAAAGACTTTCAGGAGACAACAGGTTCTGCTTACATCTTATTTCATGGCGCTAATCCCTCAATGTCCAAGTAGACATGTCACCTGGTCAAATGGTGGTCTTAACCCATCCCGGACGAGCCCCCAAACATATTTGACATTTGAAAGATTAAGTTAAAAACGGCACAAACTTATAAGAAATGTTTTGATCACTGTAAGCAACTTTGGCTATTTTTATATAATTCTATAATATATTATTGTAACCAATCCCTATCCACCTGTATTGTTAAAGTCCGGTGGAAAATTACAACTGTACCATAATCTCCATTCTTTACTGTTACTCTCAGCCTGGCTTGTGTAGATTTGCACTCAGAGATGCTGCTGAACTCCCCTCACAGTTTGTCTCTTTTTCTAAAACCGGAAAAGCTTAACTAACGCGGTGCTGGAAGCGTGTTCGTGTGTGCCGGTCATGAGGGTTAAAGCATCACAGGGCTCTGATGAAGAGATAAGCTTGAATACCCAGGGATGGCCGGAGGCTGGAGAGCACTGCATCTGCCCGTTCTGCTGCGAGGACCACAGCGCTGGGCCTTGGAGCTCTGTCACCCACCCTCAAGGCAGAGGGAGCTCAGCTATTTTTGTGAAAGTGTGTGTGTGGGGTAAACTTTCAGTTCTTTTGTCATTATTTGGCATGACTTCTTAACTTTGGCAACATGGACGATTTTTTTAATCCAGCTGCAAAAAGAAGAAGCATGAATTTATAGATCTGTTGTTCTTAGATAAAAAACAAAGTGATGCTGAAGTGTTCGTTTGCTGGAGCTGAACTAAACACACCATAACCTTAAATGGGTAAATCTGCAATTTTGAAAGAGAAGCACAGGTAAACCAACGCAATGAAAGATGGTCTGCTGGTTTTGTTACACAGCCTGACAGCTCACAACATCTTTCCTTCTTAGTTATCTTTATCATTTGGCAACACTTGTTTGGAAGTTTATTATTGTTGTCAGCTTCAGTTACATTATCTTCATTTCATGTCATGTTCTGCTGAGCTTCCCCTGTCACACACACTCTGTGTCTCACACATACACTATACACTACAGACACTGTGCAACAAGGAGGAGGAACTAATGTAGTCATCAATGACAAAATAGTGGAAAAAATACTCTTTTAAAGAAAATGCAATGAATCCACTTGAATCAATAAAAAGTATACAGGGGGGAGAACAAGTATTTGATACACTATTGATTTTTCAGGTTTTCCCACTTGCAAAGCATGTAGAAGACTGTAATTTT
>JAUBOC010000071.1:14830934-14854118 GCA_032275365.1 Anablepsoides cearensis
GTGTGTGTGTGTGTGTGTGTGTGTGTGTGTGTGTGTGTGTGTGTGTGTGTGTGTGTGTGTGTGTGTGTGTTTATGCATTCACCAGGTGGACATGGATATAGCAGCCTCCGGTCTGGCAGGCCTCCAGAGCTGTCCTCACCAAACAGCATACAGAAACAGTTGACATATTGGATGTCCATGTTAACCTGTCGGGGTGTGTGTCTGTGGAGATATTTTTGCGTGATTGTGTCTGATAAGCAGTTACAAACTTTGGCAAGGTCATCACACTGAAAAAAAAATGGCCGCCCTCGCCCTCTGGCTCAGGCACTCATTGTTTATTCAAGAGGCCTGTGATCTTCTTGTCAGACTGCTCATCTCTGCTGAGCGTTTGTGTTGCTTAAAGACCTCAGAGTGTGTGTTGGGAATGACTCTCAGCTACTACTACATCAAATCTCAGCTGAAACTCTTTGTAGCCATTTTTGAGTTTGCTAAGGTTGAAAAGTTGTGGCGGCCATCTTGAATCAGACTGTAAACAGTAATCTGTTGTAAAACCAAGGATTAGTTTTTGAGAGTTTCATTAAAATAATCCATTGGTTCATGAGATATTTTACTAAACTGACAGACAAACACACAGACCTGCCCTAAATTATAAACTCTGATTTTACCTAAAACATGAAAATGTTTTTTTTTTTTGTTTGACTGTAACCAGCAGGCAAAACATGTGATAATGTGTTGGATAAATTGGTGGCTAATATTAATTATTATTATTATTGTTTCACCTTGACTTTGACACCCTCAAATTACAGACTGCTTCATGAAATTGATCCTGATGATGTGTGTGTCTGTGCTTGTTATTATGAATGTGTTTGTGCGTGTTAGCATTTGTATTTATAGTTAATAGCTTGTTAATGCTATCTGCTTGTTCCTGGTTGCTCATGTTTCTTCAGCCTTTTAAACAGGATTACATCTTGTAGATCTTATAAGAAAGAAACTAGAATAAATTGACTCATGTAAAAGCAATAGCTTTATATTTTTGTAATTAAATGTTGACATAAATGTGATTTATGCTTGTATAGGCCACTATCCTGACCAGGACATCTTGGAAGAAAAGGTGGCGTGTGTTAATTTCTACGAAAAAAATAATAATAATTTTTTTTAGCATAGGCTTCAGGAAGTATGATAAATCAAATTATGTTTTTATCACTGTTGCCGAAATCCACCCTCTTCAATAGGAAATGCATTGCTTTATTCAAAGCCACCACACTCCTGCAAAATGAGTATTTTCTTCTCAGCAGAACAAATGAGCAGCAGCCCACTGAGCAACAGTTTGATTGTTGAGCCTTTTGTTGTCTTCATCTAAATACAAAAATGTTCAGCTACATGTAAAGGGTCGTTTAGCGGATGTTTAGTCTTTATCACTTAATTCTTGGTGCGGTTGTGACCCGGGATGTGAGGTTTTAAAAATGGTGGGTGTGATTCTTAAGGAGACGTTGTCATGATTGACGTCATCCTCTGGCCAATCGATGGCCTGCAGTCTCCTGACTTCAAATCTCCAGCTTGATTGATAATGTCTGATGACCAATTAAAATCACTCCAACCGGAGAGACACGTACTCTGAGACTCTGTTTCAATTTGAGTCAAAAGTAGAGATATCAGACTTTAAACCTGTTTTTCTGTCTCACTTGGTCAATAAAGTTATCATTTAACTTCAGTGCAGGTTTTTAAAATGCAATTTAAAATTATTGTTTTAACAACCAGGTTTTTAAATCACTTTCAGATAACAGCAAGCTAAAGAAAGAGAAAAACACACAACTTCTGATGATTGAATTAAAGTCCAGAACTTTCTGTAGTTGTTCTCATTCAACCAACTTATTAAAGTAATAATATGTTAATGCATATTGTGTTTTAGGGGTATTTCTTTTTAACGGCTGGAGTTAATTCACTTGTTTTGCATAAATGAGTCAGCAGAGGGCAGTGATGACTGAAGAGATCTGAGCAGAATTAGTCAGGTGGCTTCATTATGCCTTTAAATGATGTTTGTCTGGTTACATAAAAATTGGACTGCCTCCATTATAATCACACACTCACAGTGACATCGCTGTCTTTTAGTCAAAACAAACATCGTGTTGGTTTAAAAAACATAAACTGATGATTTGAGAGAGAAAGTTCCTTAAAGCTGCAGGTGTGAGACCATAAGATCTGAGCAGAGAGAGGTCTTCTCTTATAAAGATTAAAAATAAATGATCTAACACATTTATCATATTTAATCCAAATATCCAAAATGTTTTCAATTCCTTGTGTCTCTAAAATGAATTTTTTTCCCTTCTTTTCTTCAGCATTTAACAATTCAAAGCGTCTCCCAAACTGACCCCCTCCAGCACTCCAAGCTTTCCTGCATTTTAGCTGTAGGTGTCGAAGCTCTGTAGGTGGAGAGGTGGAGATATTTTAGGCAGCAGAACAAGTCGCTGCTGTAGAACCCATCATGGGGGCACTGAAAATACCTCCACTTACATCACATCAGAAATATGCTCCAGAATAACTGCAGGATTGGAATTATTGCAAGTTAAAAATGGAGGGTAGTGGTTTTACCTGTGGTGTGTGTGTGTGTGTATTTCTTACCTTCTGGGGACGATTTCTTAGCATTATCCCAGTATACACGGCCACTTTTCCTTAAAGGGACAAAAGCCAGATCCCCATGTTTAAGTGCTGTTTTGGGGTTGGGGGTTAGGGTGAAAAATAATTTTGGGTTATGTTTTGACACAGCCTCATGAGAACCCACTGTTCCTTATAAGGACAAAAGCCCAGTCCCCATCGGGATAAATAGCATTTGTGGGTTTAGGATAAGGTGTGAATTGAGTTCAGGCTAGGTTTAATGTGCCTGTGACGTCAAATTTCTGTGATACACATGAATGCATTTTTAGAAAGCGGATATTGATAAAATATTGCAAAAAAAATTCTCATGTCGCTGAGATAAACAGTTGTTAAGATGTTTGCCTGTGAAGTAACAGGAAGTGATGTCAAAGGGGAATTTCTGCATGTGAACAGAGCTTTGATAAAATGGCTAACAACACAGACTGTAGAGAAGAAGCTGATGTTTCTCAAGATTATTTTGAGTCACTATCAGAGAGATGATTATTTCAATAAAAAAGGCCAGAGAGTTTTCTTTGTTAAAGAGTTCCCCTTTGAGGTCACTTCCTGTTTCACTTTGGCTGAGCCAAGTTCAAAAGAAAAGATGCCAGTGATGGACAAAATGGGTTAAATTGTGTGTATTTTTCCAACTTTCTTAAATATAAAGATGTTTACCTTGACTTTTTGTATTGGAATATTATGCATGTCACAGTGTGTGTGTGGAGTCTGTACTACCAAATATCTCATGAACCATACATATTGTAATGAAGCATGCAGAAAGTAATCAATAAATGTAGATCTTTCCCTCATTAACCTTTGGGTTCAACCTGATTCAAGATGGCTGCCACCTCAAATTGATTAAAAAAAACTAAAAAAATCAATCCAATCCAGTCAATCCAGTACTTTTTAGAGATATTGAGTTAGAACTTGCTGTGTTAGTAGCTCAAAGTGATTCCATCACAATTATTTTGAGGTTCGACCAAACTTATACGACTCCATCTTTTCTTAATGTAAAATGATCTATGCTAAGCTTTTCATTTTCCTTTTTTAAGTTAAATAAATGAGTAAATAAATAAACAAACAAATAAACAAATAAACAAACAAACAAACAAATAAATAAATAACTAAATAAATAAATAAATAAATAAGTTGGTTGATTTGTTTATTGACATAATTATATCCCTAAAGTTCTGTTTGGATTGTGAGTCAGTTTGGCTCAAACGAGAGCAAATCTTACCACAAAGCATGTGAGGTAGTAGCAGATGTCTGGGATACGAGGCATCACTTGGCAATTAGTGCAACATGAGTGGTGATATTTAATATTAGTGTAAATGTCAGTGGGTCAGTGATGGCCGTCGCCCCCACCAGCTTCCTGGCAGATGACGGAGAGGGGAAACTTGATCATTAGAGGCTGAGCCAGGGTTACAGTAGGTCCGTACAGCTGCAGCTGGAGAGGTGAGGGGGGGGGGGGGGCAAAGGGAGGACAGGAGGGACAGATTTTGGAGCTGGGGCAGTTGAGGCTTGAGTTGAGGCGGGTTGCAGGGAGGATGAAGACGGAGGAAGATGTGTTAAAACCCTAAAGTGCGGAAGGTTTCTAAGCTGTGTCAGGTGGGGCTGTTAGAGAGTTGCTGCAGCTCATGAGCTGCTGAGCTTTACATATTTGCCTGTGCAACAGGTCTCAGTGCTGACTGCCAGCAGTTCCTCACGCTTCAGTGAAAACACATCAGACCAAATCATGATGGTGCAGGTAAGACTGTAGCTGCTGCACTCAGCATTTAGCTTTTTTTTCTTTGTTGTTTTTTTGCAGATTGCATAGAATCAGCATCACATCAGTTTGTAGAAGCCACGTCTGTTTTTGTTGCGTCTGTAACACCCTGACGCTGACGTGTCCTAATTCACAACTTTGTGAACTGCAGGTTGTTTTCTCGTGTTTCATGAATCGGTGCAGGTTTGCGCCCTGTGAGCGTAGCGTTTGGAGCGCTGCTGTGTGTGTGTGTGTGTGTATACATTCAAAAAGAGAGCTTCTAAAAATAGAGCTTCTGGATTTACAGGGTCACCCAGTCTTTGCTTCAGGGGTGAAAATGCAGGGCTGTACACGCTAAGACGTGCTAATCTGGGGTAGCGTTTTATTGCGGTGTGTATTAATGATGTTGGGCAAGCACCACGGCTGACGACTGTCCAGAATGAGAATGAAGGATGTCTAGACAAGTGCTCTGATGGGGATCAGGTCCAGAATCTCTTATGTCCTCTTTGCAAGAATCCTGTCCTGACAGATTTAAATCTCAATAAAACAGTCATTTGTTAGTGATGGTGCAAAAGTTAAAGGCATTGACTGTTTGAGTCACTGAACTTCTTAATAGGAAAACAAAGAAAGTTGGACGTTGTGATCGATACACTTTTAGCTTCAAGTAGAATTTGATTTGGACTCGCTGTGTATTACACTCAGACCAACATTGATCTGGGATTAAATCGGTCAAAGCAGAAATAGACTCGAGGGAAAATATCTCCTGATGGATGTGTGTGTGTTCAGTCTCACACACCCCTTCCCGCAGACAGAGCGAACATCTGTCTTTCTTGGCACTAAGTTCTAGTGGATGGCATTGATTCAGACTTCTCCTCCCCTTCCTCCTCTGCTCTGTCACTTTGTCTGCCGTCCACAAGCCACTCCCTGCCTATCACCTGGCAGAGCAAACGTCGGCTGAGGGGTTTTGGCTTGGATGCTCGTTGTTTTCCACCCCGGCAGCTCAAACTGTTCCTCGGTGTCAGAATGTAGACTCTCTGGAAGGTCAATCAGGCTGTGAGTTTTAAAGAGGAAAGGCTTGTTGCAGACGTGAGATGACGTGTCAGACTTTAAGCGCCGCAGCTTCATAGAGGATTAACAGCGTTTCCCAGTTTCCTGATGAGAAACTGTAAAGTAACTACTAATCCTCTTGAACAGCTCTGCTGCTCCATCAGCTCGGTGTGACGTGAAGTTTGAAGACTGGACCTGTGGTATCCTCGTGTGGTCGAAATGCAAACTGCAAGTTCAAACACTAAACCTCCAGATGTGGAAAATTAGGAAATAAAAAACACATTTTACTTGCGTTTTGGCAGCTCTGTGTCTAAAATCTCAATTATTTTGCTTTCATTCCATCTGTGTCCTTAAATAATTACTGTTTTTATTTTTTCAGAATTACTATTAGTTTAGTTTGAATTTTGCATAGATTTGACAAAACTTTTTAACGTGTTAAAATGAAGATTTACCTTTTTTTGTGTTTTCTTGTTTGTATCCCTTATTATTTTTTAATATGCTTTTTAGCATCTATAAACTTCTGCGTAATTTGTGCTTTGTAACCATTCATAGATCAAAACTTTCAGCAAAATCAGCAGAGTGGTGCTATAACTTTAGTTTTATTTTGTACTTGTCAAAATATTTAACTTCTTGGAAGAGTTTATTTTATTTTGTATTAATCACATCAGATTAATTATTAAATCAGATGAATTCCCCAAATCCTTCAAAAACATTGTACTTTTGAAATCTTCTTTATCATACTTCGATTACTAATACTAATTCTACTATTGCTGAAGCCAACTTTGCTACTCATATTACTAATTTTAATGCTAATGCTGCTAAAATTTGTTTTACTACAGCTAATTACACTAATGCTAATATTACCTCTGCTATTACTAATTTAACTAACAGCTAATACTGTTGATGCTAATACTTTTAGCTAGTGTTTTGCTACTTTTATCTATAAGTTATGGTTTTTCTACTTACAGCTTGTGCTTTTGTTTTTTAGCTATGTTTTGATAGTTTTAGCTTTTAGCTAGTGTTTTGTTATTTAATGCTAACTCTTTGTTACTCTTAGCTTTTAGCTATGATTTTGCTATTTTTTATCTTTCCACACCGCTTTGTTTATTAAATTTGAAAAAATCCTTCAGAGAATCTTGATTCCATTTTTGCAGTTTCTCCAGTGTTTTAATTCTGCCATAAAATGCTGAAGAACTAAAACTAACTGTTTAGCTTTAGTAACATCAAATCAGTGAAATTGGAAGCTTTATATATATTATACCTTTTATATTTTGTGATTTCATTATTTTTAGATTTCATTCATTCATTTCATTACTTTTTAGAAAAAATAATACATTTTTTAATTTTTAAAGCATCTTTTTTTTGAAGTACAATTTTAATAAAAAATAAAACTAAATTTATTTCATCTCTATTTTTTATATTAGACTGTATTACTTAAATTTGAATTCTTTTTTTAGTTTTTATTGTTGCTCACTACCAAATGGTGATCACGTTTTGACCATTTATGAACTATTGGACAGGTTGTAATAAAACTTGCAGAAAATAATCATTAAATTAACATCTATAACTGATTAACTATTGGAGTCAGCCCAATTAAAGTAGTGTAATTCAGCTAATGAACATTTCCCAACACAAGAGTAGCTATAACTCAGTCCATTTTACAGATACAGAACTAAAACTCCATGTGGCTGAGACTCATTCACAACATTGAGTTACATCTTACAACATTGCATGAGATTTACTACAGCTGGGTTTTTGATTGTGATTATAAAATGTGTCAGGAAAGCAGCAGTTTGTTTCTGTGCATGCCTGTCAGAGGTAAAGGAGTTGTGTAATGAGCAGAAAGAGGAGTAGAAACTGAGCTCTGGGGGCGGCGATGTGCTGCAAGGGCCTGGAACTGCCTGACAGGACTCAGATTAATGAGCTCTGCTGTGTAATTAATCTTTGGGCAGCTGTCTGTTTATCTGTCTCTAAGTTGACAAGACGATAACTTCAGGACATCGGATTGATCTCCTCCTCTTCTTACGCTCTGCCCCCTCTCCTCTTTTTGATCAGAAAGTTTCCCAGACAGTGACTTTCATACTTAGGAACTCTTTCGGAAAGGATAAGCGCATCTAGACTCCACGATCGTTCTAGCAAAGGCATATTTTTGTTATTTTTTCTACAATCCCGAGGGCTGTCTTTGAGTCTGCCTAAAGTCTTTTTGACGTTTGAATAAAAACATGAATTAACTCTCCAAGAGTTACAGCAATAACATGATAAACATCAGGAGATGTACTTTCTTGTTTGGAGCAGTATCAGAAACAGAGCATTGGTGTGGTTCAGGTATTGATTGGTGATGCTGAACTGAGTTAGACCAAATGCATCTTCCTCCACTCCTCTGTCATGTGGAGTCCCACAAGGCTCTGTTTTAGGACTTATTTTCTGTTAACCATTTTGTTTATGATGACATAAAAGCCTGAATGGCTTTAAATGTTTTCAAATTTAATAAAAACAAAAAACTGAAGTGATGACTTTGGGTAGGTCCTTTAAAGACCCTCTGTGTAGATGTTGGTTCCACAGCTTGGTACATGAAGCCAGAGGTCAAAGTTGAGGCCAATCTTAAGCTCTACAGTCGGATCAGAACAGTTGTTAAATTGAGCTTTTTTCAGTAGTAGCAGCTGGTAAAAAACAAAGACGATTCTGTCTCAGCAGCGATTTAGTCTGCGTCTTTGTTACGGCTCGGCTGGATCACTGTAATACAGTTTATGCAGAGTTTAGTGGTTCTTCTGTTCTTCTTCAGATTGCTGTCACACCTCTTTTAACTGGTACATGAAAATATGAGCACATTTGCCCTCAGCCAGGTTCAGATTCATTTTAGACAGAGGCTTGGTCCAGAGTCAGGATGGTTTATTTATTTATAACCTATATAACCTTTTATTTAACCAGGAAGTCCCATTGAGATTAAAAAAAAACTATTTTTCAATAGAGACCTGGCCAAGATTGGCAGCAGCAGCAGCAAATGCAACACACATCTTAAGAAAAAAATAAAAACATCAAACAGAAAAACATTAAAAGATTTAAATTAAAACAAATGAAAAACAACATGATGGTTGCTTTCCTGCTGTGGGATCTGGATTGATCCCCTGCTACTTCAGGGTGCTGAAGTGTGCTTGGGCAAGACTTTGTACCCACCACTGCCCACTGATGCGTTAATTTGTGTATATGGATGAGGATTTACACATGTGGTGCTGTATATAAACTGTCAAAATACAAAACAAAAAGTAATGTATGAGTATATGTCGCTGAAAACAAATGCAGAATCTAGAGAAATAAAAATATTAATACAAGTGGAACATTTTTAGTTTTAAAGTTCTTTTAGATATCTTTAAAGCCCTTATACCCCCGACCCCTCGTTGAGCTGCTGCACCCATCAGCTACTCTTGAGCATCAACAGTAAACTCAGAGGCTTTTCCTCTTGCAGCTCCTAAATTTTGGACTTATTACCTAGATTGGGCAGACCTCTTCTAATCTATTCTCTTGGCCTTTAACACTGAACAAGACTCAAAACACTTTGTAACAAATATATTTAAATAGATAGATAGATAGATAGATAGATAGATAGATAGATAGATAGATAGATAGATAGATAGATAGATAGATAGATAGATTAAAAAAGCTAAACTAAGAGGTAAAAAAAATAATAAAAAAGTAAGATAAAATAAGATAAAAAAATGTAAAAAAACAACAGTAGCAGCCATATCAAATTTACACTTTTACAGCATGTTTAGCCAGCTAATGTTCCAAAAAACACCAAAATATTTTTCATGTCTGCTGTTCTCACCACTAGAACTTTCATTTGAGTTTTGTTTCTGTGTTTATTAAATGTCTCATGAAAGGTAACTTGATTGGCTACACAGCTGTGGTGTCCGGATAAAGTTCTGAGCTAATTGGCTGTTTTCTAGAGTCAATCAATCCTCTGCTCCCGTGGGAAGGACATGTGGAAAAGAAAACCAATCGAATCGTTTAAATGGCCTACTGTGTGAATTCACAGTCCCTGGCAGTGTGTGAGACACTATAAAGAGGCAAGAAGCAGGACATTGCAGGTTAACAGTTTCTTTTATATGTTCCAGAAACAGCTACCAGAGAACAACCTGGAAAGTCAGAAACTTTCAGAACAATCTCGTTCAGTTTTCTTTAAAAAGTTGCATTTATTAGCACCCATTGTTGCTCATTCCTGTAATTCAATTATTTTGTAAAAAAAAAAAAAAAACTCAATCCCAATGAATTTATATTTTGAACAAATAAATAATTAAATCACTAAAGCTTTATGAAATGCTCTGTGAATGAGCGTGCAGTGATTCAAACAGTGTCAGTGTCCATATTATACTTTTATGAATATCAGTTTATAATGTATATAAGTTTTAATTTGTACAAATCATTTATGCATCTCGTAGCAGCACCGTTTTTTTTTATATATACATACATACATACATAGCTTCTATATACTGTTACTGTTACATTTTTTTTCTTGGATTTTACTTTTAATTCTTCTTGTTAAATAATTCTCTAAAACGTTTTAAAAGGTTTTACAGCTTAGAGGTAAAATGAGAAAGTATTAAAAATGAATATGGGAAAAAGTCAGTGAAAATGTTTATATTGTGTAATTTTTTAAATTCTGTTATTTATTTATTTTTTAACTTCTGCGTCTTTCAGAAAAGCTCCAGTTGCAGTAATTACACTGGATGTTCTTTTGAATGATTTTATCTGCACGCATTTCCTGCTTCATGTTACAAACTATTGACAGTATCATTCTAGCTGAACAAATAATGATCAGCTTAGTTAATATTAGGTACAGATGATGATGAGCAGAGAAAGACGTAGACCATATTTTACAACACAAGAGGTCACTGTCTTCACATCAAGATGTTGCAAGAGGCTGATTTTTCTTCACAGTTATTAATTTTGTTTTCAATTCCCGTTTTTTCATTTTAAATATTTGGTCTTAATGCTGCTCTGTATTTATGTTGTTTATCCTAAAATGTTTTATTGAGCTAACTTTGACACTTATTTCTGCAGTAAATGCTTTTTTTTCAGTGTGCACGTGAATACAATTCTGAATTTCTGTAAAATGTGACTTTTTAATGAGACCTTTGCTGTACATTTTCTCCTCAGCAGGATGAAGGATGGTTATTAAATACATTAGGAAGCAGCAGAATAGCCTGAGGAAACAAGGTCAGCTCACAGCCTATTAATCATGAAAAAACTCTTTAATCTACTCCTTCAGTAATCCTGATTATATTAGCTAAGATCCCTTTTGTGCTTTGGCTAATAACGTGTCAAGAAATCAGTGAAACTTTTGCTCTCTCCCTCTTAGCATTACAGACGGGTCAAGCTGTCAGAACGATCCGAGGTCCGAGTGGCTTTTAGAAGTTAGGATTAGTCCTTGTAATTAATAACTCTGGACCTTAATATTTAAGCCTTTCTGGACTTTATTCCTCTAATAGTAAAAACTACCATCTTCATCATTTTTACTCTTGTCTGTGTCTTTGATCGGAAATACTGAGTCAAACCAGTAGAGAGCAGCAACTTCCTGTTTCTCCAAAAGCACCAAACAGTAAACATTTATTTCATTTGGAAAACAGTATTTTTGCACTTCATAAATAATACAGTAAAATTATTTTTATTTTTAGTTTAGTTTGAGTTTTTTAACTATAACTCAAATCTCGTGAAAATGAAGATGAAGTTCTTTTGATTTTGGGACCAATGAATATTTTATTTAACAAACTTTCTCACAACTAAAACTTCCTGTAGTAACGAAAGCAACAAAAACTGGTTTATTTGTAGGAAAATGTCACTTTTCTACAATTACAGTTTTACCGATTTTACAGATTTTTTATTATTGTAGCAAAACAATAAAACTGAACTGACAGTAGGGCTGTCGAAAATGTTTTGTTAACTTGTGCAATATACGTATCGCAAAAAAAAGCATAAACTGCAAGAAATGGTTGACTCAGGTTTGCATTTATGCATTTTGTCAATCACATTCGGATCCTGGAGGACCACCGTCCTGCGTGTTTTTAGAGGTTTTTCTGCTCCAACACACCTGATGTGAATGAATGCGTGATTAACAAGCTTCTGCAGAACTTGAAGAGGAGCAGGGGATAGCTTCGCATGAAGTTTAGGAATAAAACCTTTTAAATATATTTTTGCTGAATACTATATGTGCTTTATATGTGCCAACAGTTTAGGGTCAAAATGAATTTCCTCACTAAGCTGCTTTCACACTGAATGTCCAGCAGAGGGTGCTAAAAGACATGGTATAATGAAAAAAGTGAAATATCAATATATTTCTCTCTCTCTTTTTTTTTTTTTTAGTTTTACGTTCATGTATTGGAGCTTAATTGCTCTTTTTGATGGTTATCTGGTCCTGCTTGTGTTTTCTGCGTCAGATATGGTTGTTTTTTTTTTGTTTTTTGTGTGATGTTTTAAGTCGTCTGATCCTCGAGATGTACAGGAGAGTTGATGATGTTTTTCAAACAGCTGCAATTAAGCTTTTGTTCACAGAATGGTCACTGATGCAGAGGAGTAGTGAGGTGTGTGTGTGTGTGTGTTTAAATAGCCCCCCATCCCCACGTGCTTGCTTTGCTCTCTGCAGTCTGAGTCGTGACAAAGAGTCATAGATTTCAGATTTTACACTCAAAGACATAGAGAGAGAGAGAGAAAGAGAGAGAGAGGCAGCGTGTTGAAACTCAGATGGAGGAGGAATATTTTTGTTGTACTAATGCTCCCTCGTTCTGCTGTAAGTGCCGCGTATCAGATAATGTCAGCAAACAAGTCAGGAGCGGTTTCCGTGTGCCTCTGCTCCGGCAGGACTGAGAGGCGGCGGTGGGAGGACTGAGTAGGCGATGTTCTGCAGCGTGTTGTTCTGAGGCGGGGGGGATAAAAGGCTGGGAGGTGTGGTGGATGATGAGCAAATCACACACTGAAATGGAGCTGCTGAACCCAGATAGAGTGAAACACGCCACATTTCTACTACTTCGAATTCATTTTGTAAAATGATCAAACACAAAGGCTTCACCTCACCCCTAACCCTTTTATATTTGTTACTGGGTTTATATTTGCAGCGTGTTTTATGCTGATTCAGGAGACATGGTTTTCTTTCTATTTAATCACAGATTCTCTAACAAAGTATGAACTTTTTTAAATTGGGGGCCCGTGTTTTTAATATAGACTCTCTCTCAATTAAATGATGCTACATGTACATTCATAGTGTTATTTATTAGCAGTCTAATACAACATGAGATGTTTTCCCCATTTTGCAGCTTTAGCAATTCTCTTTGCTGTTTTAAAGAACTACTCATATGAGTGCTTGTTTTTTTATAGAGGAGGTGCACAAAAAGTATCTCATAAGGAGTTATGAGGTTCTCAGCTTCTGGTGTTTGGTAACTGGGCGATATAGAAAAAAAATCATATATCACAATATGGACTTTTTTATATTACGATAACGATATATATCACGATATACCACAACTAAGTACATTTTCAGCTATTCTCTGAAAAACGACAAAATAATATTATTGCTTACTTATTTCCAACTTTAATTCAAAATGACATTAAATGAAACTTTCACAAATGAGATTTACTAAGTTTTAGTGCAGCAATATATATGTATTAAATGACAACAGATGAGGAAGAGATACAGTAGCTTTAATTTTCTTTTCAAAATTATACAGGTACTTAAATTGAATTATCAAAATAAACAAAATTTTTAATTTTTTTGTTACGGTGCCTGTGTAGCTGTTTCTTCTGCTTTATGCTGCATCTCCTTTGTTCAGCTCTCGTGAGTTTAATAACATGAGACATGTCGCAAACCCGCGTGTCCGTCAAATAACGTAAATCATGTCGCAAAACCACAATATGAAACGTCTTTGCAAATGTTATTTATCACTTATATAAGCTGAGTTTATGAAAAGTGACAACACCAATTCATTTAATCGTAGCCTACTCTATATATTTGCATGAATAATTAATACAATTACTTTAGAAACGATTGAGATGATAAAAGGCAAGTAGCACAATAGGCACTTTTCTATCGCCATATCGCCCAGCACTACTACAATTATTAAATGAGAAGACTTTATGTGTTTTTCTTTATTTGTGGCTATTTAAAGTTCTGGGGTTGATTAAAATGTAGTTTAAAGCAGGCTTCCACCGAGCAATAAACAGTTACTGTAAATGTTACCTTCTAATGGTTTCATGACTCAGCACTTATTTATGTTTGAGTTATTTTACTGAAGCAGTTTGGCCAAATTACAACAACAAAATATACCTGTTTGATTTAAAAGTGTTGTATTGTTTTAGAACAAGCCATAAAAAACAATAATAATAATAATAAAAAAAAAAACGCTGCAGTGCAGAGGAGCCGAGCAGCAGAGCTGCTCCCCTCCACCTATTTCTCCACCTCCTCAGTTGTCCCGGGACCCTGCCGATCAGTGATGCGCATCACCACCTCTCATACTAGGAGTCTAGTAGGGAGTCACGGGAAGGGCAAGCTCATTAATTATCTCTCTCTTCCATCCTCTCATCACACCCTCCCTTCATTACCAGCAAGGTTAATCCCTCCCTTATCTCTCAATGAGCCTCATTTTTCATGGCTCCTGTTTTTACGTCACTCCCCACCTCACTTCCATCCTTTTTCTTTTTTTTTATTATGTGAGTTTTTTCTTTCTGTTTCTCCCAGAAGTTTCTCACTGTTACCACTTTGCTGCACATATCAGCATATATGTCCTATATGTCTTTTTTTTGTTGTGTTGTGTTTTGGTTCCATTGTATTACGTTTTAGGTTCGTCTGATTTAGCTTCCCTTCCCTTCCCTATCCCCGACTTCAGAGAGTAGATCTATTAAAGCTTATCACTGAAGGACAGGCCAGCGGCGCGGGCTGGTGAAATATGGCCGCTGTCACCGCCGCCGCCGAACTCGACCCGTGCACAAGGCTCAGCGAGCTGTAAAAACGGGCGAGGAAAAGGGGGGGAGGTATAGGAGGGGTACGGAAGCCCGTATCAGCCCCCTAATTCAAATTAATGGGAAGATTTCCAGGCTTGTTGCCGGCCGTTTGACAGTGATTTGGCACACAATTAACCTTGTCTCCCTCTCGCCTTTTTGCACCCCTCGCCGTCTCGATCGTCCTGGCTCTCTCCAGCCACCGTACCCGTCACGCTTTTTGACACGGTCCTTTTAATTATGAAGCAAATGCAGATGATTATGTTTCACGGGATATCTGGTGCTCTTGTTTGCCAATTGAATTAGTTCTGATTGGCCAGCTTCGGCGCTGCGCAGCACGATGTGAGGGTCCGCGTTCGGGCTGGAAGCGCAGAACACCATTAACAAATTTATTGCTCTGCTCTCAGTCACACTCTTTAATTGATTCTCAAGAATGAGAAGCCGTTTTATGACTTTTATTTTATTTTAATTTTGAAGTGAATCATCATGAAAAGCCTTTTTTTCCCTTAACTAATATGAGTCCGAAGCTTCTGTTTATGTGTTGTAACATTTTGTTCTCCGCACAACAGATTTCTATTCAGTGACCTGTTTAAAAGATCATCTGTCCGGCAGCCGCAGCCTTTCAGCTGGATTTTACTGACTGCTTTTATTGGCTTTTTCACCTTGGGTTTCAGTTCACGGCTCCAAGTCGCCTTTAACTTTCAAACAGAGGAAAGCAACTGGAGTGTTAAAGTGAAATCAAAGACGGAATTGTGTGAAAACAGCATCAAAAGAACCATAGAGGCTCCATGAAGTTTCTCTGTTTTACAATAAAATATAAGTTTGGCTTAAATCAAATGTCATCTATTGATTTTTTTTTCCTACTTGTAAATAAAGTTGCATTGAATAATGTTATGGAAACAATAAACACCTGGGCAGAGAACATGATAAGAAGTCAACACTCTGTGAGAAAAGTTAATAGTATTTATTGAACATGCATGGGACAGCCCATCTTCCACACTTTGTCAGTGCTTCAGAGTGTGCTGCCAACGAGGCAAAGTTTGCAGACAGTATTTATGCAGAATGTGTTATCAAAACAGTCAGATAATAGCATCTTCCTTGGACAGAAATGGGTCAGGGGGAGAGATGTTGGCACCAGAATGTTTACCAGAGCCTGTTATGGAACTCCTAATCTGAGAGGAGACAAGAGTGAAACATGATGACATCTTGAGGTCAGCAGAAGAAAGGTTGTAACTCTTGGCCTGAGAATAACGAGGGTCTTCAGAGAATATCTTTATGTGTGAACTATTTGCATCTCAGGTCCAGCATTGTTCAGCTAACTGTGAGTCTTTAGTAATAATTCTGTCTGAATGAGTTTTCAGTGACAGTGTCTCCGATGCCAGATGATTACCTCAGAGTTTCTGAGCCTCTGCCTCAGCACATGTGACAAACCAGTGATTGACAGTCATGTGGCAGCCTGTCAAAAAGGGCAAAACTGCTGATTTAACAGTTGGTCTGAGAGCCGTGTTCAACAGAACACCTGCTGTGATGGAAATGACCGACTGTCATAATGGCTGAAAGCTGTGCAGAAAGCCAAAGGTTGTGGTAGGTTCATAACTTTAAATCGATCAGCTGTAGTGTAAGAGAAGTTTGGCTGAGTTTTTCAAATAGACGTGTAATAATAATTTTCCATTTTACTGTGAAGCAGAAAGCTAATGTGGTTTCTGTTAATTCCAGCTAAATCAAATTGCCTTGTTGGATTAGAGTGCTGCTTCCTGTTTGTTGTAGCCTTGCAATAACTCTGGAGCTTATTTTTACTTTTTCAATGAAAGTAAGACGTCATATGTTGTAGACATGGGAGATAAGATCTGGTGATGTGTCCCCCTCATATTTTCTTTAGGCATTCTTATCAAACTCTGATGGTCAATAGTAAATGCAAAATATATAACTTGGGTTTTTCCAGTCTCCTAGAAAAATATACTTTTTTGCCACAACAGTAAAATTCTTGAAAGCTGGGTAGGTTGAGATAAAACCTGGATTTATACATCCTCAAATGCACAAAATACTTAGTAAGTGCATACTCATAAAGTATATGAAAGATGATAATCTGGGTAAAAGCCAAGAGATGAAGGAAACATTAGAACCTGAAACATGAGGCTCATATTGTACATGCAGTAATGCAGGGAAAATACACAGAATCAGATTTATTTGATCAGTTTTAAAAGCTCTCACACAGATTATGCTAAGGATTCCCACAGCTCAGCCTCTTGTCAGCTTTACCTTCAGGTATTTTCTCTGTTCAAAAGCAGTGTTCTCATTAGTCTTCAAGTAGCACAGAGACAGCAGATAAAAGCTACACGACCAGCTCGTACCATTAAGCTCTAAATTTGGAGTCCACGCTGCACAAACAGCGTACGCGCGCACAGTCAGAGGTGTAATACTGTAGCACCCGGCTCCACATGACTCACGACACAGTTCTGTAAAGAGCTTAACAAGGTAGGAGGGGATCAGCGGCGCTGCTCGTGTGTGAGCTGCCTTTCTTTGAAGCAGATGTGAGCGTGACTGTTCATTATCTCTCTATCGCCCCTTTTTTTTGTAAGTGCACATTGCTGCGTTCATTCGACTTAAAAACAAACCCCACGACTATTAATGTAGCCCATTCAGCCCACTGAAAATTAGGCGTATTTGTTGCAAGGGAAATGATTCAGGGACCAACTAGGTCCTCAACTAGTTTTCTCTTAGCATTATGAGGTATTTCACCATCTATCTTTGTGCACTTCCCAGCATGCTTTTGTAATGATTAGTAGTTGTGTAAACTGATGCCTGCTGTTCTTTTGTATGATAAATGCCTGCATCCCTTTCCTCAAGTGATGATTAATTTCATACTTGTTACAAAGCCCCCAGATATGCATAAAATAAAATTCCTGCCTGGAAATGTTTGCAGGTAATTTAAACAAATCTCAGTCAATTTTCAGTCAGGAATTATTTAACTTAATTTGTTTGCTTTTATTAAACCCTTGAGAATGAGGCGACTTATGCGTAAAGTCTAAATGTCTGCATTTTTTTGTTTTTTGTTAGACTATTGTTCGAGGAAATCGACCACCCAAAGATGCGTCCATCAACGGTCTGCTGGAGGAGTTTGACAACATTTCAGTTACACGCTCCAACTCCCTGCGTAAAGAGAGCCCACCAGGCCTCCAACAGGCTGGAACCAGTTCCAAACCCTTGGGTAGTGGGCATCTCGCTGCTCCGGAGGAGAATGGGTTCAACCACTACTACTCCCGCTACTCGTGTGACCTGGACACCTCCAGCAGGGACTTTTCACTGGACCCCGGCAAGCCCAGCATCTCCATAGATGGAGACTGGGCTGTTGGGAGGCATTACCGGTTCACCAAGCAGAACGGCCACTCTCATCCCATACGAAGCCACTTCTACCCAGACGCCATGCCTCAAAAATCAGACTATGGGAAGCTTCCACCGGACTACCACACCTACCTGGAGAGCAAAGGGCGCTCAGCTGACGAGGTGGCCTCCACTGTGGGGAGTGGCGTGGGTTCCAGTGGCTACTACCGCGCATCAGTGGGAGGCTCGTCCAGCCAGGACTACCGGGACACTTCGGTCGGCACGCCATCTCGTGCCTCTCTTCACAGCGAGCAGATTAATTACCCGGACAGCGAGTGGAGCTACGGCGGCCTGCGGGATGACTACGACAAGAGACCCAAGAGCTCTTATGTGACTCAGACCAGTCCTACCCCAGCGATCAGGCAGAGATCTAGGTCAGGATCTGGGCTGCAGGAGCAAAACATTCCCTATGCAGCCAGTGGGGCTTTCAAGAACCCTCCACAGGCCCACCCATACAGCTCCTACACCTACCCTCGCCTCTCGGAGAGTCTCGCCAACTCACAGACCATAGCCAAGGTGAGCTTTAGAAAATGCCAAAACCTTTCATTATTGTCTTAACTCCTAATGATAAATGTATCTATAGAATAAGGATGTGGTCCATTGGAAGCTGTAAATTGAAATGTTTCAAGTTGGAATTATTTACTAGAACGATCCTCAGCTCAGACTTGGAAAGTTGGAAATTTCTCGCCAGCCTTGACTGGTGCTGAGGCTGCGGATGTCACAGCACAGTCTGTCCCACAGTTCATGTACCTCCAACAACAATTACATACAATGATTTCATACATATAATGCTCAGCATACTGTAGTGGAGTTTTACTGAGCTGTGACTTTTGGTGAATAATTAATAACTCAAAATTGCAGTAAAATTGTGAGAAAATAGGTTAATTTTCCCTTGTGGTCCCATTGAACTCTTACCGTTAGCTTACAAAACTGCGTTCTTGGCTGTGCCTACATCTAATTGGTCTTGTCTCGTTTTGTACCCACCTTGGCAGCTGGCCCCCAAAGAACAGGCAGACCAGTTTTTCAATAAACATTATTTTACATCAGTGTGTTTTTTTTCAGACCAGGGTATTAGTTTCAGATGTTTTCTGTCATAGGAGAGCTCCTTTGCAAATATCAAAATACAACTTTAGCAATTTGAGACAGGTTGGAATGTTTTAAATTTAAGCAACAGAATTGTTCAGCTTTGTTACTCTTGTGAGAAACTTGAGAACCATTTGAAAGCTGTACTTCGTTCTTCAGCTGGTTGCTCTCACTGTCATGTAGTAACATAAATGATATCAGTAGAGAAAACAGCAACAAACTAAACAAACGGTGACAACCAATATAAAACAGGCTCTCTTTTGGCTAGTCGTTAGCCTAGCCTGGACAAAGACTTGTGCCTTTTTTTTAAATCTATATTTCATGCTCCATGTCTGATGATTCAACCTATTCTCACTCCCAACTTGTCACATACTGACGCTTTTCCAAGGTTCCCTCTGCGTCCGGTTTTGTCGGGTGGTGCGTAGGGTACCCCCTCGCGTCAGCTATTGACGAGTTGGTGGCGGAATCCGTTGTCATAATTTCAGAAAATGTATAAAATGCACAAATCTAACTGTCCCAAAGCCTAAAATTACCTTTATTCACTTTAGACATTCAGTCCCTGACCTTAGTTCTTAAAATTAACCATCAACCCTGATCCCTAATATTAACCATTTTTCGAAATTGTAGGAAATTCACGTCAACTACGTGTCCCAAAGCCTAAAATGACCTAATATTCGCCCTAGACAGCCTATCCCTGACCCCACTATCTAAGATTAACCATAAACCCTGATCCCTAATATTAACCACAGACCCCAAACTCAAAGACCCCTATATTTTGCGTCCCGATGCGTCAAAACCGGAAATGCCTGGTGCGTCAATAACTGATGCGAAGGGGTTACCCAACGCGTCAAAAGAAGACGCAGAGGGAACCTTGGAAAAGCGTCAATATGTGACGAGTTGGGAGTGAGATTGTGTTGGATGGTTCATATGAAGCAGCATTTAAGAGCAACTTAAACAAAAGCTAAGTGTACCACCTTACAACCTGCTCTATTTTAGAACTTCACCTATTTTTCGATTTTAGTGTATTACACTTTCAGTAGCTTAGCCCGATCCGCAACTATATGTTTTTTTTTTTAGGCATCATACCTGATAGATGGTGTCAGTTTTAATCTACTCCACCCTGAAGGAAACAGGCCCTGGCACATAAAAAATGACTCCTTTGCAGCAGCTACTGTCTCTACAAACAGATCAATGATGCTGATGCTGAGCGATTGGGAAGAATTGTAGAAATTAATGTAACGAGTGAGAAGTGGGGCATGGCAGAAAGAAGGGGAATAAAATGTGAAGATGATAACTGTACAAGAGCATATCAGGGCAGAGAAATGGTAAAACAAAAACAGGCTTAACAGGATTTAACAGCTTAATTTTGTTCATTTTTGCACAAATCCATTGCTTACAGATATTATTCTACACGCAATTTAAAAAAGGGATTCTGAACACTCAAAGCAGCACTTAGATGTGCTGCTTTGAGTGTTTTTTTTAAGTAAAAGAAGAAGTAAAAAAATTTAATATTTTTTTCTTCATTGGTGAGCTGGTCAGTTGCCAGTGCCCGATATAAGTTAAAAACACTGAAATGTTTCATGAGCGTATTTTATACCCATTGCTTTGTATAAAACAGCTGCATCGATGTGGGCTGGAAAATGGTGCAGTCTTTGTCGTGCTTCAGTGCAGCAATGAGAAAAACACTCAGGAGATTCCTTTCACCCCCCCAAGACTTGGCCCTAAACACCATCAAAGCATTCATGCGTTAGATGCTGTGTAATGTAGCCATATGTTCTCACTACGAGTTACTTATTGTGGGCTTTTTAGCCCAAGATCATTATTGTTACCAGAAGGAACTTTTATTTCCTGCAGTAGAGTTCAGTATAGTGATAGTGGCAGGGGGTAAATTATCTCCAGCAGCAGGTGTAAGGTGTTTAAATCATGCACATCTTTACATTATTCCTCAGAGCTATCAGGGCCTCCTTTTAAATCCATCATTAGGTAAATGATGTTTTCACACCTCACCACCTTCCCTTCCTCTCACACACAAGTCCAGTAGCTGAGAGGAAAACTGGGTTTGCTGATGTAGGTCCCAAAGTTCCCAAAGTGCTGCAACATGAGAAAAAAAAAAGCATTTAACCTGCGTGCCTCCGTAAAGAGATTCAGAGAACGCACAAGCAGCAGAAATGTGATGCAGGAGAAGGTCATTGTTTTTTCACGCTGTACGCTGCACTGCAAGTTTAAGAGTCGGCGTGCTTGAAGAGGTGCATTTGTTTCTGCAAGTGATGCACGGAGGCCGAAAAATCAAGGGCAGATGCAATGACTTCTTAGTTATAAGTTGGACATTTTAAATAATAATTAAAATCACAAACCATTAATTATTCCTCTGTGGCTACAATAATTTTTACTTCAACACTTTGACCATTAGCATAATTATAAAAAAAGAACAGGTTCTTACTCCTTAAATCCACATTTCTCTCTCTCGCCTCTAAAGTTTGGAGGCAGAAGTGTGACTTCTGTTGTTGCTGGAGTTGTTGTTTCCAGTTCTCGTGACAGAAAAAAATCTTTTCAATTGCTGAAAAAAAGCCAGTTCCAAATAACCATGCTCTTAAAAACCTAAAACCTCTAAAACGTAGAACTGGAAACTGGAGCATTTTTCTGCAAATCAGTAATGGGATTTAACAAGGTGCTATGAAAAGCATGGAAAGAAATAATGCTGTATTTTATAGAATAGTACAGGTCTTTTAAGGTGGCGTTCTGGGGAAGGTTTATGAATCATTAGTATCTTACCTGTTGCAGATGGCTCTCTGGATGAACTTAGTTCGGAGAAATAAAGTTTAATTTTGATTAAAAAAGACAAGCTAACATAGCATCTGTTCAGAAAACTTTCGTACCTGTTTTTGCTAACTATTTTTCAGAAGAGGGTTATTGCCTCAAGTATATTCTGAGTTTGAAGTAAGAATCCTGCTATTAAATTTACAATTTGACTTTTATTCTTAGAATTCTGAATCTTTTCTGTATGTTTTTATAAACTTTAACGACTAGCAGTCATGTGCTTCCAAATAACCTTAACATCATTGTTAATAACCATGTAATATAAAGCAAAAACTGATGACATATGAAGAGATATGAAGAGTAATAAAATAATGTTGGCATGGATTGATATTGTTTTAAAACAAAAGCAGTCCACTTCGGTCAGACTAACCTTTAGCTCATCAATTATTAATTAAACTGTATTTTTCTAAAGGTTTAAAATACCTGAACTACTGCTTAAGGTTTATTTATGCCTTTATCCACATTTATTTAATTATTAGTTATCAAAAAATGATGTTTAAAATACATTGTTAGTAACATTTTTATTATTTAAAAGAACTGTCTTTATGTAGACAATGCAAATCTGTCTGCACAAGTTTTATTTAGGCGTTTGGGATCTTCTAGCAGTGAATGGAAAAAAGCGATCTGCCTACTTCTAATAATTACTCTCCCTCTCTGCCTTTCTCCCCCTCCCCCCGGGCTCGGCCCACTCACACCTCTGAAGTGAATCCAGCTTTTGTTCGGATGTAACCGTAGACAGCTTAGAGTCTCTCTCTGCCTTCTGTGTGTGTTGTGGCGGGCGGGAGCTCAGCGCTGCAGCTCTCAGTGACAAATTGATGTTGCGGCACTTTTCCCTTTCTGCAGCCTTAGCATAAAAACTGGCCGAACGATGTTCCACCGCGGAATTCAATTTCACAGTTGAGTTAGGTTGTTGATTACCCTGCCAAACTCAGATTAATGTGCGTTTAACCAACATGGATCAGGAGACCCTTGGCTGACAGCCAGCTAGCAGGGCTGGCCAACGATGGGTTGGGAAGCGAGAGGCGGGGCTGGGGGGGAGGAAGATGAGAAGGGGGCTCCCAGCAGCATCTACCCCTCCCTCACACACCTGCCTCAGATTGATTGATTAAAAGAGTCCACGCCATGTAATTATACACCATCCCAACACATCAGGGCTCCTCCTCCTGCCCCGACTGTACGCGTGGGTGTGTGTATGTTCCCCTGTCAGTGTAAAGACAAATAGCAGCAGCACAAAGAAAGAAGCAAATGTAGGGGGCCAAAGGGTTTTCTATTAATCCTGACCTCAAACATTTATTAGGAGGGAAAAACATTGCTTTGTCGGGCGACACAGTGGTAGAGCTGTCGCTTGCTGCAGGTTCTTCTCATATGTTTAGGTTTTGTCCAGGTAATCTGGCTTCCTCCCACAAACCAAAAACTTGCATGTTTGGGTAATTGATAACTCTAAAGTGTCACAGTAGCTGCGTTTCCATTGACCATGAAAATGCGCAAATTAGAATTTCGAAAATAAATTTGCTCAATGGAAA
>JAUBOC010000071.1:14862017-14873636 GCA_032275365.1 Anablepsoides cearensis
GTACTGACCACACAGTCCCTGTACTGACCACACAGTCCCTGTACTGACCACACAGTCTCTGTACTGACCACACAGTCCCACAGCAGGATGGAACCAGCACCAAATATTACTGTAGGCAGCAGGTGTTTTTCTTGGAGTGCTGTGTTCTTTTTCCTCCATGCATAACAGTCATTGTTGTGTCCAAATAACTCTATTTTAGTTTTATCAGTCCACAGCACCTTATTCCAAAATGAAGCTGGCTTTTCCAAATGTGCTTTAGCAAACCTCAAGCAGCTCTGGTTGTTATGTGGGCGGAGAAAAGGCTTCCTCTGCATCACTCTCCCATACAAGCTGCACAGTGATTTTGAACCAGAAAGACTACCATGAGAATGTTATGACACTACTTAGTGACACAACCACATACGAGCCGCTGGAAAGAGATCCAGGAAGTGGATACAAGAAGAAGTTGATAGAGTGCCTGAAAAAGTTAGAGCAGGACAAAGCTATTAACCGTATTCTGTACCACAGACTGTACCCAGGCGAGGCCACTCCTAGTCTGTATGGTTTACCAAAAATTCCCAAACAGGGTGTACCTGTAAGACCTATTGTTAGCATGATTAACTCTGTCACTTACAATGTTTCTGAATATCTAGCCTCAGTACTCGGTCCATTAGTTGGCATTTCAGTTCATTACATACATGTCAAAGTGTGTGTGTGTGTTATGTTTTTTTTTTATCTTTCGGTTGTTTAAATAAAGAAATTAAGTTAATGGTACTCAAGTTGAGGAAAACAAAAACTCAAAAAGCATAAAAGAACTGCAGTTTCGGACCAGTTTATAAGATTACAAGAAAGTCTGGCTGCTTGGAAAGAAAACCTGAAGAACAGTTTCACAGTTCTGTACCTTAGTCATTGTTTGTGTTGCATCTGTCTCTTGGCAGGATGAACGAGGAGCAGATAGCCACAGTGTGTCTGTCGGTGCTCAGAGCTCTGTCCTACCTTCACACACAGGGCGTCATCCACCGAGACATAAAGAGCGACTCCATCCTCCTGACCAGCGACGGGAGGGTAAGATGATGAGTGTTATTCTGCCTCTCTCACATGCCTCGTCCTTAAACAGTTTACTTAAACATACTCCAGATATCGATCTCCTACCCACTCGCTCTCTCGCTCCACGACCCTCTTCCTGGGTGTCGTTTTTCACTTGTCAACAGCCAGTGCCAGAAACTCTTTTAATTCATCAATTACCTCTCGCGCCCCAGTAATTAAACCCCACATAATGCCTCCTAACGAGTTGATAAGACGTGATTAATTGAAGCACGATTAGACGTTAACAAGGCTGATTAGTGACTTGTGCGGGAGCTCTTCATCACAGAGGGTCAGCACTTTTTGCCTGCATGTCCATGCGTCTAAAATCAGAGCTGTGCATGTCTGTGTGTTCGCAGATCAAGCTGTCAGACTTTGGCTTTTGCGCCCAAGTTTCCAAAGAGGTGCCCAAGAGGAAGTCTCTGGTGGGCACGCCCTACTGGATGGCTCCGGAGGTCATCTCAAGAATACCTTATGGGACTGAGGTAAGAACTCCAGATGTTTCTACGTAGACGGCAAGAAATGTTTTAGACATATTCTGAAGGTGATTTCTGTGTCCAGGTGGACATCTGGTCTTTAGGGATAATGGTGATCGAAATGGTCGATGGAGAGCCCCCCTACTTCAATGAGCCCCCACTGCAGGCCATGAGGAGGATACGAGACAACCTGCCCCCCCGGCTAAAGGAATCACACAAGGTAAGAAAACAATTTAATAAGTTAGCTTATCTAAGAAAGCCTAAGTGGTGGATAGACAAAATCCCAAATTAGGGATCAAACAATGCATTCTTAAATGGCTAATTTCCCAAGTAAAACAAACAAAAAGTACACATCACCATTGTTCATCAGCAGCAAAGACAAGACAACCTACAGAAGGCATTTTTGCATTTAAAGGCCCGCCCCCACTCCAGTCGGCCCGGCCTTACTATACTCATATTTGCATTGAGGAGAGAGTCACCTTGATGTGAATCTTACTTTGTTTTATTTTACACAACAATAATAATATACACCAAACTCAAAGGAAAATACTGAAGGCTGTACCGGATCATCCAGCAGTATGATGCTAGGACCACAGAAAACAGTAAGCTAATGGTAGCTAACGTTAGCTTGTTGTCGTTTGGTAGTTTGCTGTTGTTTAGTTAAAACTTGTGTGAAATAAAACGTTTCAGTCGCTACAAATGATTCATGTAAAGTTGCTCTCATCTGTGTGACGTAACACCCTCACCTAAACCCGGTCAGGGAAGGAATTATTGAGCGACAGCAGCTGACGCCAGATCAGGTAAAAATAGCCCAGCCCGGATAGAACCGTGGGTCTCAGGGTTCCAGAGATTGTGGTGGAACTGGTCTGTATGAGCTAATTCAAACACACTTGAACCCAGGCTGGTCTGGGTTGGCTCGGGCCGGGCCTTAAAAGGCCTAGAGAGCAGGTACAGCACCTGGTCGCATAATGCAGTGGCAACAATCTGCTTCTAAACACCAGCAAAACAAAGGAACTCATTGTGGATTTTGTGGCTCATGGAGGATGCGAGGAAACCCACATGACCCTGTGGACTTTAACAGTACGGCTGTTAAATGTGTCTCCGGCTTCAAGTTCTTGGAGATCCACATCTAAGAGGGCCTGTCCTGGACCACCAGCACCTCCAGCCTGGTCAAGAAGGCTCACCAACTTCTTCCTGACGACACTGAAGAAACACCACCTCTCCTCTGCTGTCCTGTGAACTTCCATCACTGATTGAGTTCATTCTGAGCTGTAATACAATCATAGGGTCTCCACTTCCACTCTTTGCAGACGTGCTGCACCAAATTTGCAGCATTCTCAAGGATTCCTCCCACTCTGCCCCTAAACTATTTGCTCGCTTCATAGGCTCCACATGGCCTATCAGAACTATCGTAATCAGCTCTCGTGGCAGTTGCTTGACGTGTATCACGGCTGGAGGGGTTTCCCAGGAGTTGGACACAGTGTGTCTCGGGCTATGAAAGGCTTGTGCGACAACAAACATCAAACAAAATATCAATATGTAGCATACTATTACAATATATGCTGCCCTTGCTGTTTATTTACTACTGGTTTGTTTGTACTTGTGGAATTGGTGCCAGATCAAAAAATAGTATGGAAAGAAAATGAGCTGAACCTCAAACCAAGCACAATAAACTCTTACATCTTTTCAACCAATATGTCAAATTTATTGCATTTTATCTTCAATCTTTTATTTATATTTAGTCTACTCATGATATCCCACATGCGTTTCGTTGGTACTAAAAACTATTTTGACTTTGTGTTGTCTTATGTTGAGCAAAGAAGACTTTTGATTTATTTTTGTAAGTTATCTTTCAGCACTAACTTTTTAACTGAATCCAATGAAAATTAATCAGATAAGTCTTTTTAATAAAACCACCATATTTTCAGGTTATGAGTGAGTCTTAATGACTTTGATGATAAAGGTATAGAAGCTAAAATTCCACTTGTTCCGCAGGTTTCCACTGTCCTGCGCTCCTTCCTGGACATGATGCTGGTGAGGGAGCCGTCACAGAGAGCCACTGCCCAGGAGCTCCTCCAGCACCCGTTCCTCAAGATGTCCGGACCTCCTTCCTGTATCGTCCCCCTCATGAGACACTACCGCCACCGCTGACCCCTCCCTCCCCTCAACGCGGTTCAAACCTGCTCCTTTTGACACACTTAAACACCCACTTTTCAGGGCGGCACTGCCCTCACCCTGCCAAGACAACCCCTCCGCTCAGTGGCACGCCACTAACACCTATAACCGTGATGTAGATTAGCTAGTGGAGTATGTTTAAAGTACACACACAGAGACCAGAAGAAAATTACTAAAAATTCAGACTAAAAGGAGCGTTGGAGGAACTCAGGCTGGTTCGCACTGCTGCAGTCTTCTTTCTTCCCAGACTGAGAGTCTTCAGCTTCACGTAAGACTCGTCGTAGCCAATCAGCCTTCCAAGACGGGTGCGCTGAGTTGCGGGCGGACCTCGGCGACCCCTCTGCCCCGCCCCTCCCCCTGAGCAGAACAGCAGAGGGTCGAGCAATCAGCCTTCAAGGAGCGAGGTACCCGACTCCCACCGGACAGAGACGATCTCTCTCTCTCTCGTGGCACCTCTCGTCTCACACACTGAAAAAATTGAAAAATGTATTTTAGGAAAAAGGAAAAACAAAAACTTGTAAGATTTTTCTGTACAGTTTTGATAACTTGCAGTATTTTATCGTGTTGTAACCATTGTGATATGAGCAGTATTAAATAGAGTTTCTGCAGAGATCTTTCCTACTGTTTATAATCCAGTTTTTGCTTAAAGATATAAGAAGATATTCCCAATAAATTTACCTAAACTTCACTGTTACTAAAAATGAAAAAAAAAAAAAAAAAAAAAAAAACAGAGAAAAAAGCACTGAATATATTTATTAACTCACATTTGTAGACAGAACTTCCATTAAATGTTGGGGGGAAAAGGTAATGTCAGAATTTTGTATGACATTTTGAAGTATTTATTTATTTATTGGAATTTGGAAGTATATTTTTATTTGTAGTGTGGCCTTTTTTGTTGTTTTTTATTTATTTATTTGTTGTTTTTTTGACTTACATTTTTAAAGGCACACTGGCAAGCAGTGATATCAGTTGTTGTATCATCTGAGCAATACCCCAGACCTATTTATAAAACCACAAAGCACTGCTTTAATGATACTGTAACACATTTAAAATGTAGCACAGATTAAGTGGATTTGACAAAAAAACGATGTACTACTTACAGACTTTTTTTTTGTTTTATATTAGCTGTCTAAAATACCAAGTGGCACTCATTCCAGACGCCAGCGCACAGAGTTCAGGAAGCTGATAAAAGCTCTTATTTTCTCCTCACTGTCGTCTTCTCACTCCTTATCCCACCTCAGTCAGACACGCTCGCCGTCACTGGGACTCTGCTGTCATTCTCATCTCCAGCTGGGCCAGGAGAACAGTGTAATCCTCCTCCTCCTCCTCCACCGTGGTTTTTTGACCCATCCATCACTGTGATCTGTACATACGACTGTGAGCATGAGTCCGTGTCTGTCGGCGAGCAGCAGAGCTGTGTGTTTATCTCTGCGCAGCATCTGGAAGTGCGTGTGTTTGTGCTAATCCTCGACAGCGTGCGTCAAGATTCAAATAAGTTACACTTATCTGTGGTTTTTTTTTTTTTTTGGCTTTTACAGTGATACTGCATGTGTTTATCAGTGAAGCTGGTTTCAATTAAAAAACAACACGTACAAACAAACGTAATGTGTTGCATGGTCTTCATCACCTTTTTACTCTCTCTGACTTCTTTCTCATAGTGTGTCTTATCAAGCAGATGTTTTTACTCCAACACATTGTCCAGATTACACCAGATTAGTGCTCATTACTTTAGTTCCCGCATTTTCACAACTCAGCAGCTTTCATTTCAGCTTCATCTCCAAGCACAGTGTGAAAAAGTACATCCATGACCTGGTGTTACCATTATATATTATGTTTTTTTTCCTCTTTTTTTTCCTTGAAGCCATTTACCCCTGCAGTACGATAATGAGATATTGATTTAGCTCAGACAAAGCATGGAGCGTCTCTCCTAGAGAGAGATGCCTCAGGCCAGTAAATAAAAGTCAGGAACGAGGAGGAACGGAACAGCATCAGATCGGCGAGGATGAACCTGAGACTTCTGTACAAAGAATGTTTGAGTTAATGCTCGTTAATAAACATATAATCACCAAACCAAGTGGTTAAAAACAGGTTGAAAGTTATTTATTTAATCAATTAGAGGAATTAAAATGAAGGAAAAAGAAGTAATTCACCTGTTTTTAGAGTTGTTACTCCGTTCTGTGCATTATCATGCTGAATAAAGCCTCCTACAGTGCCAATTTGGAAAATTCAACTAGAACACTTGCTGAAAATGGAATGTCTAAGTTTGATGGTCAAATATTTCTCACCAGCCATGATTTCAAGTGATGATAGCTGCAGTAATAAAATTATTAATCGTCACTTTTGTAAGTGTCTTGTAAATGTATCATATAAAACTTTTATTTATTTATTTATTTATTTATTTATTTATTTATTTATTTATTTATTTATTTATTTATTTATTTATTCATTTATTTGTTTGTTTGTTTGTTTGTTTGTTTGTTTGTTTGTTTGTTTAAGTTATGTAGTTCGTTTGTTCATTAATTAGTTAATTACTTAGCCATTCAGTTATATCCAGAGTACAACTATTGGCCTAATACTTTCAACAAGAAAGTACAGTTTATGCAACATTCGGCCTCCATAAGGAAAAGTACGTTAACAGTGACTTCTCTGTAAGTTTTGAAAGCCATAAAAGCATTATTTTGCCCGTGCATATGCTTTCTGTTTTTATATTGCCTAAAAGTATAGTTCCCTCAAATGATCATAATCTTCCTTTTTATAAAAGAGCTTAACTTTTTCTTGTAGTAGTAGTTAAATAGATACACAAATGGCTTGCCATACAGTCCTTCTATTTACATTTTTGTAGGCATTAATGAGGCCTGGGCCACATTCCATTTAGATGACTGAGGCCAGAGTCCCACTCACACAGACAGGCGCGTTATGGGTTGTTGTGCAGCAGGATAGAATTGGAACGAGGTCCTTATAATCAGGACACCTGTGTTTTTGTCTAAAGTGCCTCCGAGAGGAAAAATGCTGACATCTGTGCAGGTGAACTTTTTAAATTTAATTTTATTTATGTCGCTAGCAGGTTATTAGCATCATTATCAGACATAAATTATAATGTTTTTTTTTTGTATCGTTGAGGAGGATAATGTAGCTGAAGAAAGTTACCGGGACACGGGACAGGCAAATCCCACGTGACTGAATTTTGACACAAGAATGGAAAGAACACATGAAGAGACAAAAGCTGTTCCACACAGCGCAGCAGGTGAAATATTTCACCTAATATTTTTCGTGTTTGCACTAATTGCTAAACATCATGTTTGCTGGCTTATTGTGAATGTAGCCATAGGCTACTGTATGATTTTGTTAGCATTGAATTACGACGGACGGACGGACGACCATTTTCCAGATAAAAAAAGAAACGGAGGAACAAAAATTCCGCGGAAAAAAAAGGTAAAAAAGAGGTAAGAGAGTTGGAGTATAACTGACTCCAAGTAAAACTTTGTTTATGTAGCACCTTTCGCAGACACGAACATGAAAGTGCTTTACAAAAAAAAAAAAAAAAAAAAAAAAAAAACAACTGATTAATAGGCTTTTGTTTGGCAATACCTGGTTACTGAAACAGATGCATAGAGTTTTGAAAAATATTTTTCTCTATAGGCTCCATGATTACTTAGATGCTCATATTGCTTCAGTCACTCAAATTCTCTTACCTCTCCATCTGGCCATGCTCAGTTTGTTCATAAATGCATAAAAAGTTCTGTAATCACCTTGTACTCAATCTTCACATATCAAACACACGTTTCACAAACTTGGTTTGAAATGTTCTACTATTAGTGTAGAATAATCTAGTCCAGGTTTGAAGACTCTGTGTTTTAGTTTTTAAAATAAAGCAGATTAAAAATGCTCAAAAAGATGGAATCACCCTTTAGCCATTTTTTTTCTTGTAATTTTATGACTTTATCATGTCAGAAAATATTTATTTATTTGTTTATTTATTTATGAAGGGACAGTGCATATTACAGAAAATGCCAGAATTAGCCATGGAGGCTATCCCTCATGATATAAATACAATACATACAAATCAACAAGATGCTGTTAAAAAAATCCTAAAAATATGACAAAAAGCATGATTAAAAATAATAAAAAGCCATAAAGCACATTTAGCACATTACACATTAAAGGCATTTCTGCCTTTAATCATGAGAATTTCTGAGTTTTTGTCTCTCAAATTTACAACTTTTCTACATAAAATAATTTCCTGTTTTGTTTTTCTTTTTCCTCAAATATTTCTGAAATTTATCTAAAAAATTCTGAGATTTTTGGTGGGGATTTACTCCTCCTCCTTTTTTTTTCATCTGCAAAGTGACCTTAATATACGACGGAGTGTTAGGGCCACACAAATTATTATTCTTTATTATGAGAGTAAAGTCGTAACAGTATAAAAACAAAGTCGTAATATTACTTGATTAAAGTCGTCACATAATTTGGATGAAAGCATTTTACACTAACAGTGACCCAAAGTACAAATACATAAACACAGACACATGGCTGTTCACAGCAGGTGTGAGGAAGATGAGGAGAAAACGAGTAAAGATATATCAGGAATGGAAAATAGACATGTCATGTAAAATTCTGACTTTATTTCTCGTAATAATAATAAAAAATGTATCTGGTCCTAATACTCTGTCCTACTAGAATACATATAATTTCAGTGAGTTTTTAAATGTTCTTTTTGTTGTTGTTTTTTGTGGGTTTAGCCTAGCTTAGCATTGCTTATTATTATCTCAGGTGTCAGGCTTTGCCATCACAATCGTTTTTCTAGGTAGACCAGCCAGTGTGTTTCTTTATCAATTCCAATTTTTTTTTTAAATGTACAAATTGCAGCTACTTAAAAACATGCTTTTTGTAAATATAACTAAAGTGTTAACCTTGTGACGTTAGGTTGAATAAAGATTAATAAATTGTAATGAATTTATTAAGACTATAAGTAAAATTAAAACAAATTTAACTTAATTGTCTGAACAAAATGAAGCTTTAATGTTCTTGAATCGTGGTGTTTAATAAATGTGAGGAAATGCCACTTATTCCCTATAATTCTCAAACTCTATAAATAAATGTAGACTTACAGTTTATTCCTAGGTGGCTGTAGGACATGTGACAGAGTAGACTTTTTGAAGAGTTACTCTGTGATTTACTGCATGAAAGGGTTGGGCAGTGTGTTGCTACTGAGGTTGATGTGATGTTCACGCAGCTGAAACAATCAGGTCTTAATGACAAAAATGTTCTTTTTGCTCTCAATAAGACGGGTTCATCTTGTGTTTATTTTGACAGCTCCGAGTCGGAGAACAGAAATAATACTTCATGCTGACGGGTGCAGCCGTCACTCATTCATCTTTGTTTCTGTGATTTTCCTTTTTTTCTCTCTCTCTCTTTTTTTTGTCTTTAACATTTTCCACTAAAGCTTCAGAGGGAATAGTTTTCCTCCCCATTATGGTTGACAGATTGAGAGGAGTGTAGCGCAGTGATGAGATAAATTCTGTAGTCGCAGAAATGGTGTGACGAAGGTGAATCCATCCATTTATTTCAAACAGAACAAACAACTTCACACAGTTGCATCAGCAGAGATTTATGCATAGACTTTAACTTCAAAAATATTTTACACATCTTTTAAAACCTCTGTTTTTATAATATTTTTTTTATTTGACAAATTCATTTCGTTTAGGTAGATCATTTGAATGTTTTGTTTTTTCTTTCTTTTGATTTGTTCCATACATCTGTAGAGAAAAGATCTGATGTCGAGGCAAAAACTGCACTGAACACTACGAGACACTGACTGCATTCAGAGGGAGTGAAAACAAAGATCTGAACAAAAGCATTTCAAAATGAGCAAAGTGCAGAAACAACAAACCGTAATGAAATAATTTAGCTGCAGTTTCAGAGAGGAAATGATCGTAGAAATGCAGGATTTTCAGAAATTTGTTCTCTATACGAAAACTTGAAACACTTGAATACATATGGCGTTGAGATTTAATTCAGCAACCGAGTTAATTTCTCTCTATCTGCATCCCCCTTCAGGTCCCACATAGTCCCACTAACTCGTGTTTTAACTACTCAGAAGCTCCAGCGGGCAGTGCAGTGTGGGCCGTTCACATTTGTCAATCAGGGACTCAGTCCAGCATGAGGACGTGGTCCTCAGTGCGGGGACACCGAGGAGACGAGTCTGTCATCAGGATGGCTGTGGAGAGAGAAGCTGACTACATGTTCTTGTACATGGAGCGGTCTCTGGGGAGCTGCGGCTGATTGGCTGTCAGCTTGAGGTGGAAGTGGTAGATGGTGAGGATGATGACGATTATTAGGCCCAGAAGGAGGCCCAGGATGAGGGGGAGGATCTCCTCCAGGTGCTCCCGCTGGTCAGTGATGCACTTATAGGCTGTAAAGGGAAAAAACAGGTTATAGCAAGTGATGAGAATTATCTTAAACTATTTACTGCAAAATTAGAGGACCGTGTTTCAGCTCGAGGCTTTTGTCACCAGAAAAACTAGACACGACACGGGCAAAGCAGGTAAGTATTTTAACCAATCAGAAAGGGATGAACTGTCAGCTAAAAGACGACGTAGGAGAAAATTATATTTCAAACAAAATTTACCTCATTCATATAGGCAAGACATTGAAAAAATCACAAAAAAATTTAATATTTTTACGTCTATGACTGGATTTAGGCCATCAAAAACAATTGGAAATCAATAAAAAACCTTAGGGAACAAAAATGAGTCACGATGAACAAGTTGACTTTTTAGGACCAATTGTAAAAACAGTTTAATTTTTTATTCAAACACATTTTAAACCCTGATCAGATTTTGTATCTCGAGCTGAAACATTTTCATCATCAAACAGTGAAAGCTTGATGAGGGTTCATCTCTACTGCCTTAAAACAAAGCTGTAATGTGTTAAACCGGGCATTTTGTCTAAATGAGGGAGGTGATTACATTTTTTTATTTGTCACAACAGCTGTTTTCTCCAAGTAAAATATGTATAAAATAAAAAATGTATTTTGTTGAGCTTTAAATTCTGTGTTGAACTTGTTTTTGCACATTGTGTTTCCTCTTTCTTATAGTTGTCTTGTTTTTTGTGTTTTCAGTTTGGAGCATGTGAGTGTGCACAATAAGGAGACTTTAACCTCTGCTGGTTGTGAGTACAGTATGTACAGTTTAATGGGAAGGTGTCTCCCTGTAGACAGCAGTGAGATGAGGGCAGAGAAGCGTAGTTTAGTTTATAGCAGTGATTCCTCCAAGGTGATTGGACGGGTAGATGTTTCTGCTTTCAGACCACAGATATGACTCTGCTCATAAAGTCTTAATGACCCCTCTCCTTTTCTGTTTCCCCTCCTGCTGTGGCTTTTATTTCTCGTGTATCCCAACCTTTACTCCTCTCATTTCATTTCACCTCACACTCGCTCGCATCCTGCAGCTATAACCTCCCCCCTCAGAGAGCCACAAAAAGATGTACAGCCCACCCCCTCCAAGATTTCCCATTACCATCTTTCCTTATAGAGCAGAAACGAACAGGTCTGTGTGGCAAAAGGTGGAGCAGTTTAAAGGCTGTCTTACGGGCGCTGAACATGAAGTCGGAGGCGATGTCGAAGGGCTGGATCTGGATGTCATACATGGAGACGGTGATGCCCTTCTGGTGGTCGCTGGAGATGAGGGTGATGGTCTGCTGAGCTGTGCACACGTAGGAGCGGCCCGCGGGGGTCACCAGGGCGGACAGGCGGTGGGTGCTCGCTGTGTGTTTCCCAGCTGGAGACCAAACGGGACATTTAGGACTTAAAATAGGATGGATTTATGACTTCAATTTAAGGTGCTTTTGATTATTTTAGATTTGATTTTTATTATTTGTCTAAAATTTGGGGGATTCCAAAGATAAG
>JAUBOC010000071.1:14877941-14889411 GCA_032275365.1 Anablepsoides cearensis
ATAACCCCCCCCCCCCCCCCCCCCCCACACTATTATTTTTTTGCTGCAGCTGTACGCTACAATCATAAAGATACTTGTTTCCTCAATAAACTTGGCGCCAAACAAAGTATTGTTAATGCAGTGGGTACAGTTCCCCAAAAGCACTAATAAGGGAACCCTGATTAGTGTTTTAGGGCTTTTGCTAATTTTAAAATGTATTAGTGGATTAGCACTTGCTAAGTTTATAGGCTAAATTTAGAAGCACTAACTGAGGTCTATAAATATTATTGATCAACATTAATGTTAACAGCTCAGGGTGAAAGCTGTCACACATTTTGTTCATATGTGTCACTATCTCAGAGGGAGACATAATAAACTTAATAAAAAAATATATCCCCATAACATTTAGGGGTTGAAATAACAATAAATTCTCTTTTAAAACAGCATGGAGTTTATGAGGGGGTCCCTGGAATTTATTTTCACCGTTGTAAGGGGTCCCCAGACCCAAATGGCTTGAGAGGTGACAATATATGAACCCAAATACAGCTGTGGAACATCAATTAAAAATATTAAAAGAGCAACATGACAACATGTGACTCATGTTGTCTGTTGAAGAATGTTCATGGGTTGACTGGGTTATTTTAGTGCTTTACAATTAGCTTTTGCTAAAACTTTCAGTGCGTTAGTGCTTTACAATTAGAGGACTTAAATATTTGAGTTAGTGCTTTAGGGCTAGTTGAACTAATGCTGCTCACCACTGTGTTTATGTATTGAAATAAGGCCATCACATTTATTTTTTGGCAAATCCTCTGCAGTTCAGTCTGGGTGGATGAAGATGATCAGTGGTCATTGGTTGATTTGATCAGGTTGAAGTCAGGGTTCTGGACATTGAGCCACTCCATGTCATCTTTGCTGTGTGTTTTGGGTCTTTGAAGTCCTGAACTTAGATTTACTCTCAGAATATTTCTGTTCTTTGCTTCAGTCAGTTTCCACTCATCCTTGATTGGTGTCCCAGTGACAAGATCAGTATCTTTCTGTTTTGAGTTGTTTTTCCTGTTTCCTCTTTGCCACCAGTCACTTCTCTGTTGGTCCTGCTCTTTCGGCTCCTGCCCCGCCCACTCTCACCTGAGATCTGAGATCTCAATGGGATTTGCCTGGTTAAATAACGGTAAATAAATAAATAAATAAATAAATTAAATAAACACAAGTGTCACGTCCTGTCTTACACATGGATTTATTGATACACATACTATAAAACAGTATTAAAGGAGCTGGATAACAACAGTATTGTCATTGCTATAAGTTCAATGGAACAATATAAATACAAAAACCCACACAGAATGTCTGACGAGCTACAGTTCAAATAGAAAACAGACAAGTTACAGTCCAAACTAAAGAAAGGAAACCAGGTATGTTCTGCAAAAATAATCTGCTTTATGGACAAACAGAGCCAGAGGTTACATGAAAATCACACAACAGAAACTAGTGCAAAAAAGCCTCTATAGCATAATAATCTTAATCTACACATTGTCTAATATATATAATATATATTCATTTATTTATATATACCTTCATACAAATAACCCCTTAATTTGGCATTTTATCATTCAGAAAATAATTTAAATGTCCTAAGAGACACTGAGTGGCACATCTGAAAGCGGTGGAACAAACTTTAAAAGCACTTTTACTTGTTTATTTCTGCACTAGATATGTGGTGGTGTGTGGTGCAGTAAGGGGCAGACCGGGAAACACAAAAACAAGAAAACAACCAGTGCTTGATACGTTTGTCCCCAACACAGCTGACCAGAAAGAAACCTCAACTACATACATTCCAGTAGAATATATACAAAAAACATCCCACCTCTCCCGTTCTCTTTACAGCAGAATAAAACAAGGAAAACAAGTTAAAAAGCAAAAATACCTACAAGTTTTTTTTTCCCTCTTTTTGTTATAAAATGTATCATCACTGTGAATTTAAGTCAGTTTGAATAACCTTTTGTTAATGATGACTCGTGGGTGCTTTTTTCTTTAAATATTGAGTCAGATTTCCCACAAATTAAAAAAAAAAAAAAAAAAACTGAACAAAGAGGTAAAAGGCCTAGAGTGCAGTCAGGAGCCTCATACTGGAGCATTTCAATTCAAGAATGCTTTACAGCCATAGTTCAGATGTTTTAAAGTGAAGAAGATCTGAACAACTTGTTTAAACAACCTTACTTTGAGGAAATAAGGTTTTAATTTTGACCAGACTGATGAGCTAACGGCTAGTCAGACCAAAATGAGTCACTGCTGTCGGTTTCTAAAGCAAACCATTTCAGCAAGTTTAATCCTAGAGAAGCATGTTGATATTGTTGTTGGAAGTGTCTCAAACTGCACAGGAAGTGCTACAGCTTGTAAATAATTGTCATGTAAACCTGACAGAGATCAAAAGGCTTATAGGAGATCATTGGGATGAGCTGCTGTAAAATATTAAGATTGAAGCAGTTTAAAGATGGTAGTCCACTTTGGTCTTGCTCAGATTAAGGCTGCTGCAAACATCACGAGACAACAAATCTGTTCTCACTGACGTGGTATATTATAGTTTTTGCATTAACTTAAATAGAAACTGTAGCAAGAACTCCTGGTGTGCACGTCCTATGCACAAACAATGACAGCACGTTGGAAAAGTTGTTTATTCTCAGATGATAGAGGAAGGTCTGGTATTTCTGTTACTTGGGAGAAGTGATATTTCACAAGTGTCACAAAGAGATCATCAGTTTCCAACAGACGGTGCAGAAATGTGACTGAGGCACACTGTCATAGAGCTGCCTCTGTCTCCTACATACACAAACATTGTTCTCCTCCCTTTGACTGTCTTTTTAAGTTTTGCTGGATAAGTTTAAAGACGTCTGTATTTTCTAACAGCCTCATCCATCTGCTCCTCTGAGGAGAAGTGTACCGCAGCTGCTTTTTAACAAAAACGCCCATAAAGTTCTGTCAAATCACACAATACTTGGAGCATACCCAGCGAGAACATAGTTTTGACAGGGGGTTGTGCACAGAACAGGTTCTTGTAGGTGGTGTGAGAACAGAAAGCTGCAATTTGTGACACAACCACATCATCAAAATACTGTTTTGGCACTTCTGATGAAGTAAAAAAACAGCCTTTAGCTTAACAGTCTAGTTAGAATTAATCTCTGGTATTCTAAAGTGAGGCTGTCCAAATATTTATTTATCTACAACTGGTAGGATATTAATTACTTATAACCTCTCAACAGAACCCTACTTAAAAAAATCTGAACTTTCCCTTTAGGAGTCTGTCACAGACAGAACAAGATAATTAATTGTATCAAAATATTAAAGGTTAGGCTCAGTTCTCACAGTTTTATGTGCACAACCCCCTAGATGCAAAAAATACTCTAGTAAATACATTGTTATTGCCTTTGGGTAAAGTAATGATCTCATGTTAAAAACTAAAAAAAAACATTTTATTGGTTAATTTATCCACTTTTACTGTTCAGCTGAAAAATCTAATATTGAATTTCTAAATAGTTGAGGGAATTTTGAGATTACTCTTTTGTTTTTGCATAGTAAATATGATTATGAGGCCCAGCTGGGTATGTAGAGAACTGTATTAAAAACCTTTACTCATGGAAACGTGACAGAATACATTTGTTTTATTTAAATTTCAAAAGTGAAAGTGTCCCAGCTAATGCACCATCTATAGGATGTTAGGTTAAAATAAAAAAACAAAAAACAAAATTTCATTAGGAAATGAGTAAAGAAAAAAGAAACATGAGTTTTTGACAGTTTCATTGAGACCGATGTTGCACAGGAGATTACACTGTCATTAAATATCTTTGTTGTTTTTTTTAAATACATTCTTGACAAAAACCGAACTTATAGTAGTGCACTGCTACATTTCCCATATTTCTTGACGACCTATCACATACAAAGTGCTCGGGACAGGACTGGTGTGTATCTCAAAGTGTAGTCATTTGTGCTGAAGTGACATTAAGTCTACTCTTAAATGCTGTATGCGTGACTTTATTGGGTACAAAAAGTAAGAAAAGAAATGAATGAGTGTGCTCGTCTCCAACAGCTGAAGCTTTTATTGTCTATAAAATGCAGACGAGGATGATGATGATGGTTTAGATCTACGTACAGCAGTAGTGTGTGTTTGGGTTCTGTGTTTCATGGTCTATGAGGTAACACTTCCTGTCTCTGTCAGTGGTTCAGCCCCTGGTTAAACATAGATACGCAGCAATGGCTCAGTGGTCTGACGCTAGGAGGTGGGGTAAAGGTGCAGGAGCTGGATGTGTTTGTGAGTGAAGATTAGGTTGAGTACTGGTGGGACAGTGACGCCTGCAGGGCTTCCTGCAGGGGAGTGTTTCTGCACCTGTGAGTGTTTGTGACTTGGCCTCAGTTGCTCAGACCACTGTGGCAGGTCTGCGGTCCATCTCCTCCTCCAACTTCACCATCTGCTGTATGTCCTTGGCCTTTGAAGGGACAGAAAACAGGCAAATAAACAGATTCATCCATCTTTTCCTGACAGTTTCTGTTTACAACTTCAGTTAGAAGTTTACAACCCAACATGAGTTTGTTCCTCGGATTACCAGGAGGAAACAAGTCTGTCTATCTCATGCTTAGCTGGAGTGATAATCGTCACCAAATGTGGGCAGATGGACACCGTCACAAGCTCTGAATGTAAATGACTGTGAGCTGGAGTGAAAACACAGCACATCAGGTTGTGAGCTGGCTCTCTGTGCTTCACAATGGCCGGTGAGTCATGGTGATAAATGAATCAAGATGCTAGTTGGCCCGCAAGACACCAGATGCAGGCATGTAGCTCACAAAGTATGAACACAAAAATTACTTTGCTTTAAAGGAAAACGTGCAATCTCTTAAAGACAGCCCCGTCATGAGCTGTTTCCTGCTTTATTTAAAACATTTTCAGAATCACCAATCAGAAAACGTAGGTGATAAAGAAACAAGTGACGACACCGCAGTAAGAGAAAATCACAACAATCACTAATGATGCACCGACACAAAGCTGGTATCAGAGGTAGAGGTGACGAAGATGAAGATGCCTACCTTGAACCTGTTTGTTTGCATGATGTGATTTCAAAAGCTGTGCCGGAAAAAGCAAATCATATTAAAACTAAAATGTGCATACATGTTAGACATGTACAGGTATTGTGACAAAACGGTAAAACAAAAAGCAAAGATGGAGACATGACTTCACAAACACATCTAACATTTTAAAACATACTAATTATTTGTGTTAAACAGATGAAATACTGTTTTTTTAATGCAGCTGTAAAATAGAAGTTTGCAGTTTGAGAAACTTGTTATGGTTTATATCTAAAATTAAAACGTCTGTCTTTATTCTGTGGATTAATAGTTTATTTTCCTATATAAAAACACAAGGTTTGGCCTTCACAAAACTGTGATGAAAATATCAAAAAAAGAAAAAAGTTTAATAGTCCTTTTTTTGTTTAAAAACAAAAAAACAGAAATTGGACAGGGTAACGCTTCCTTTACAGTTCGTAAAAGTCAGACTCTTTTCTTTTCCTTCTGATGTTTTACCTGCTCATTGTGCTTCTCCAGTTTCTCCAACTGTTCCCTCTGGTTTTTCCCCAGCTGCTCCATCTCCTTCTGATGCTTCATTGCCAACTGCAAACCAAGACACGAACACTCACAGACAGATCCAGACTTATTAAAAAGTTCCTGCAGATATTTTCCCAGCTGGGTAACATGAGAATTTACCCTCTTCCTCTCATCCAAGAACTTCTTGGTGTTGCTGCTGTTTAATTCCCGCACTCTCCTGAACGACCAAAACAATCACCTCGTGAGAAAAACCACCCTGATCATGTTTCCACCTCTGACTATCACCATCAGCTGGCACCCACCTCTCTCGCTCTGCCTTGTTTTTGATGGACTTGTCCTGGCTGATAGCTTTACTGTTTTCCATGGACGTCTTTGCTTGGTTAGCACGCATCTCTTTGCTCTGTCTGAGTAGCAAAACAAGAAATTACTTGCAATCCATCTTCTTTGACAACAGTACCTGTATTTTTCAGCATTCATGTTTGCACACAAGTGTTGGTGTTTTACCTTTCATGGATGAGTTTGAGCTGTATGGTCTGCTGCTCCTGGACGGACGTTAGGAGCTTCTTGAGGTGCTCACACTGCTGGGTAACATGACTGTCCTTCAACTCCTGCTCCTCACAGCTGTGACTACTGATCAGCTCCGACCATTCCTTAGTGTGCTGCGCCGTGATGTCCTTTACCTGCACAAATACACATGGGTTGTTTCTTCCACGTGAAACCACAGCCTCCACTGCCTGCAATGTTGTAGCAGGGACACTTCACCACCTTTGCTTTATGATCACCAACTAGTGTTTGGATCTTATCCTCCGTCTCCTTTTTCAGCTCTTGGCAGTTGTTCTCACTATTAGTAAAGACAGAAGTGACACAAATGACAGTAAAACACCAAACACAGAGATTAGTCAGGCCTGTTTTTGTTTGAAACTATGTGATCAGAAAGAAAATACTGATGTTATGCGACATTTCAACATTACAAAAGGCACAACATAACCGGTCTAGGGATGCAAGTTATCTATTAATGGATTAATCTAAAGTTGATAGATCTTATCGATCGACTAACGATTAATTGATAAGTGGCAATTTTCCTAAAAACCTTGAATCAAGGGTCTTTGTATGACACGAAGGGCTAATTTTTTACACACAATTCATTGTGCCGGCTAGTAAACACTGAGTGAATGAACAGAGAAATGTGGATTTCTCTCACAATATTAAACCTGCACATATTTATATATAAATATAACAAAAGTACAACAAAACAGGAATTTGTTTAGTTGCTAGTTGAAAAAAACAATAATAATAAAAAAGTATAACACTTAATCCACCATGAAGATGAAAAACCCATTTTTTCAAACACGGTAATATTTTAAGATTAACTCAAAAATAAACTAAGAACATAATAAAATATCTCTAAAAGACGTGAGATACAAAGGAGTAATGGTAATTGTTTGTTTACACGTCTCTTGCTGGGCTGCTGGACATGATCTGACGTCAGTTACTGTTCATTAGATTGGTTTACAGACCATGTTATGCCACACAGATTATATTATCTTTATATTTGTATCTCGACTGTTACTTTTTTGTTTTTGTTTTGTTCTTTCACACGGAGTTAAATTCAACGAGAGGAAGCTAACATTAGCCACAGTTAGCTTACATCATTCTTTTTACAAATAGCCTCTTGCAGTAGATTGATATTGCATAAACTGCAAAGCAAATTAAAATTCTTAAAGTCTAACTAACCCATCTGTGAAAGCATAAAGATTTGAGCAGCTAGGGTGTACCAGTCAAACCAGCCAATTGTAAAAAATAGGAGACCAAGTTTAGGGTCATTGATACACTAGTTACAGTATATTTTATATCAGATTTAAATAGCTTAAAAATGTCCCACTGGTTTACAGAAACAAGGAGGTTTAGGTGTTAATTTTGCCTCCAATTTCTCCAGATTTCAATCCAATGGAGCATCTGTGGGTTTTATTTTAAACACATCTAATGTTTGTTGCAGTTGGCTGAATGCAGACTTTCATAGGTCCAGTGGAGGTCATGCCTCAGTGGGTCAGGGCTGCTTGATAGGAAAAATGGGATTTAAATATGTTTTAAGTGGGAGGCAGATAGCTGTATATATAGATTAAGATCCCACTAGACCAACACAGATTTTGCAGGAGGGCAAAGTTAAAAAATTACTGAAGGTTAACAACAAAAACAACCCTGCAAGTCCTGGTGTACCTCTGCTCTAAGCTAGATTAAACTTTAATGACAGAATCAACAAGTTTGGTCACTTACCCTCGTTTCTTAATTGCTTTCTCAACAAGTTTCTCTAGAGTCGTCTTCTCCTTCTCATGTGTTGACACCATCTTGTCCACTTGAGTGCAGTGAGACTTCTGCATTGAATTTTGATCCTGTTGAAAAAGAATTTAAAAAAGTAATGAAACATACTGTTTCTGCACAAACATAGTTCTGCCATACAACTGAATTTGACAAAAGTAACAAACTATAAACAATATTTCAGGTAAATTAATTTGTTACTCTTTTCTAAAAAGAGCAAACCCTCCTCATTGTTGAGTCAACAGCTGTATCTGATATTGTTAATATTAACATGTATTCAGTAAGGGTTAATATTGTGATAATTAATGAGGATCTCTGAATGAGCCAGGAACCAGTGTAGTCTTTATGGTGAGCGCTGGTCAAAGGAGAAGTTTAGCAAGTCTAATTTCACGTGAAACGTTCATTGTGTGTGTGTTTGTGTTTCCAATGGACTGATTGTGTTGTGTGTGTGTGTGTGTAGGGCAGGCATATCAAATGGTGAAGCGGTGGCTAGCGGTAGATGAAAGGTTGTAATGTTCCCCTTGTTCTGTTTCTGGTCTCCTGAGCATCGGTGACCTCAGGAAGAAACAGCAGCCTCTTTGCATTAGCATCAGGCACGTGTGCTTTATAACCACCCACCTTTGAGTGTTTCTTCTTTAAAGTGTTGATCTCCTTCTGCTGCTTTTTTATCAGTTTAAGGTAGGTCTGGAGTGGAAGAGACATGTTTAGTTTTAGACAAACACCATTACTTCTAACAGTAAATTGTTGTATTACAACTATCTTTTAAAGTGCCTGTGACAAGTCTATCCTTCAAATACAAAAAGTCAAAGAAAACCTCTTTATACTTAAGAAAAGTGGCATAGTACACATGATTTTAACCATTTTGTCACATAACTAGCCTATTTTCTTTTGAACTTGCCTCAGTCAAAGTGAAACAGGAAGTGACATCAAAGGGGAACTCATTAATAAAATAAACTTGCTGGTCTTTGTTTATTAAAACAATTTTTTTAAACTTTAACTCTTCTTCATCTCTCTTTGATAGTGATTAAAAATAATCTAAAGAAACATCAGATTCTTCTCTACAGTCTGTTTAGTTTTTTTTGTAACAACGCTCTGTTCAAATGCAGACATTCCTTTTTTACATCACTTCCTGTTTCTTCAAATGCAAATATCTCAACAACTGTTCATCTCAGCAAAGTAAAATTAGTTTTGCAACGTGTTATCATTGTTATATTTCCAAAAATGCATTCATGTTTATTACAAACATTTGATGTTAGACACTTTAAAACATCAAAACAATACCTCCGATCTTTCTAAGTGCTCTGCTGTAAAACTGTTCTAAACAATATCTAACCTGTTGTACATAGCTGTTTAATTTAAAAAGGTCAGTAATTTATGTCAGTAGTTCCCAATGTTTTTAGACTTGTGTACCCCTGAGCCATTTTGTCATACCACTATTACCCCTTCAGTCAAATGTAATGATGATTCTCAATGTACAACTAATTATTAAATGTAAATTGTTTATTTAACCCCCTAGAACATTTAATTCTCAGGCATTTTATTTGTTTCAACTCAAATTAAACCTAAAAATAAAAATGTTGCCTTGAAAGTGAATAAGTAATTAAATAAATAAACCAGGTAATGACAGCAGCAGAAAACAGAAGCGTCCAAACTCACCCAAGTGAGCAACTTCTGTGAGATTCCACGTTTCATACTGGATTCCGTTTTGTGTTCATTCTGTGACTCTGTCTGCAATTTCCACATTGCAGAAATCATAGGGCCTTACAAATCTCTGCTCTATTTTTATTTATTTTCTACACACCTCCCGTAATATGCATGAGTACCCCAAGGGGTACACATATCCCTGCTTGGGAATCATTGGTTTATGTGAACATTTTTTTAAACTAGTTTTATTTTACATAGTTACACAAAATTCTGTGGTATTTTGTAAAACTGGGGCACTTTCTGTGCAGCTTAAAGGACATAATAGTAGTTCTGCTGAGAATAAAGTGTGTCATGCAAAACTGATGGCGATGTAACAATCTCTAAAGAAGTGTTGCTCAATCTACAACATAACTGTTGGAATTAGAGTTAACAGCAGCAATCCACTTTAATCTTGGCTCCACTCACACTAGTCAGTAGCACATCAATCCAGTCAGAATCAACCTCAGTTTCTTTAATTAAACTCAGGGTAAAACGTCGATACAAACCTTCATTTGCTTTAGGTCTTCGATGCTCACATTAGGTACAAGTGCAGTATCTAAAACAGCAATAAAAAGCTTTAATCTTACACACTCTGCGTGAATATAATTAATATATTTGTCATTAGGTCTGTTTTTACCCTTCTTAGCTTCTGTTGTGTTGTTGTTGACAGAATTGGAGGTTTGAGCTATTTCTGAGCTGGCTTGTTGCGTCACGCTGACTTTCATCGTGTCTCCTTTCCCTCTTCCCTTCTTGTCGTTCTTTGAGCTTCCACTGGGAACATCTGCTATGTCATTCTACCGCAGAGAGAGGAGGCTTGTTATTCAGGATGTTTGTGTAAGAAGGTGGCTTGTTATTATTTACGTTTGTCATCACATGTACCGTGTCGATCCCCAGGGCCTTCATCTGGTCAGCTCTCTTCTCTGCTATGGTCAGAAACTTCTTTGGGTCTGATAAAGCATCTACAATAGCTGCAAAACAGCAAGTACACAGCATTAGTGAAGTACACAGATTTGCTAAGTACACAACGTTAGTAAAGTTAAAATATCTGTAAAAGGAGCTGTCTGTAGTAGGTGAGAGCTCTTCCAGAGGAAAGCTAATGTTCACAGTAATGGCTCCTCACTGCAAGCCTCTTGGCTTTATTTAATGGCAACTCAAATTGTCCAGCTCATTTGTATGCTTGTGCCTGTATTGAACTGTCTGCAGATTTACCATCATCATCATTTGTGCCGTGCCATTACTGCAAATGTTAAAACTAAACCACCCAAGGCAGAGCATAAAGACACTGTGCTTTTTATTTCCACTCTCTCCTCCCTGTAGGGCTACAGAAACGATTTTATTATCAGACATGAATAGTTTAAGAGCAGTAAAATGTGTTTGTCAGCATGAGGCAACAGCAGGCTTTAAATGTATATAAAGGTGTGTGCGTTGCTCTCGTCCCTCACCTCCAAAGCCGTCGGGTACGTAGGTCTTGAGGATGATTTGGCAGAAGACGGTGGGCAATGACAGGGGTTTGTTGCCTTCGTTCCTCAGGGAGATGTGGCGGTAGCCGGCCTGCAGGCCGTCCAGAGGCAAGATGCGCTGCCCGATCAGTTTGTTGTTGTCATCGTACACAGCAATGCGCAGCACTGCCAGATCTGGTAAGATCACCTACAAGGGAGGGGATGTGGGGGGAGTACAAGTACACCAGGGGGTGGGGAATAATATTTAATTATTTGGCAGACAAAGCTAAAATAATTAATTTGAAACTAAAACAATGTCGGTGTTGCAGACTATCATAGCTTTCCTGTAAAGTAACGTATGTTGCACATGTACACTGCAAAAACTGTCTTTCTAACCAAGTTTTAAAACCTTATATCCAGCCAAAAAAATCTTTTTGATCTTGTTTTGAGACTGATTTACTAAACAA
>JAUBOC010000071.1:14896942-14907440 GCA_032275365.1 Anablepsoides cearensis
ATATTAAAATCTCGTCTCGCAAACTCAGTACTGTGTCTCGTCTCGTCTCGAGAGTTTTATGTATCGTTACACCCCTAATGTTTCTGCTTTCTAGCTTTACATCACAGTTCATTTTACATCCAGTAGCTTTTTTAGTTGCACTTGTAAAAAGTTGATACCAGCAGTTGTATCATGGCGCATTTCTCTACCTGCATCCAGACAGCAGGACCTGGCGATACATCTCTACTGACGACTTCCCTCCAAACTGTCTTCCTGTCAGGTAGGTGTTGTGAGAGGAGCTGATGAAGTAGTGAGCCAGCGGCTGGTCCATTTCTTGGTACAGCTCCAACCGGTCCAGGAACACTGGAGCGTTTTCATCTGACATCAGGTAGCGACAGAACCCATCACTGGACATGTGACCTGGAGGAGAGATGAATGGAAATAGTACAAGTCAGGTTGATATCAGTATTTAGTAGGGCTGAACGATTTTGGAAAATAATCTAATTATGATTTTTTTATCTATAAATTGTGATTTAATATGCAATTTTTTATGTCTTCAAGTATTTTTAAACAAACAGAAGCAATAAATCTGTCTGTTTTATAATAAATAAAGTAATATTTATTTAAAGCACAGATTACAATAAAGCAAACAAATCTGTGGGTTGACCTTTTTTATCATTTCTAATTTTTCTTGTTTCAAGAAACATGATATTAAACATGTTAAGTGAACTTCAGGACAGTCTATAAATAAATAACAAAAAATATAAATGTAAAAAGAATAAAGCTTACTGTTTTCCAGACAGTAACATTATGAAAAAATAAAGTGCTAAAGACATGAAGAGAGAGAGAAAAGGAGAAGAGTGCTGTTACCAAAGCTTCTAAAAGTCTCCAAAAACACCGGGAAAAGTCACCAGGTTTGTCACTGGTTGCTTTTTGGGGACAAAAAAGGCTCCAGATGGGTCTGAAAAGCAGTTAAATCTAGCGAAAATCTCGCTACGTTAGCGACACTGCTCCGCCTCGGCTCACTCCCAAGTCACGTAACCAGTGAAATCGCAGCCTGTGCGATTAGAAAATCTCATTTTAACATATCGCGAGATTATCGCAAATGCGATTAATCGTTCAGCCCTAGTATTTAGCATTCAGGATTTTTTTTTTTTAATTATTCGTTTCAAATTATCATAACAGAGTGAGAGGAAGGTTTAAATCCTGTAAATCCCAGTTTTAACAGAAAAATGCTGTAATCTGATGAGACACCAGCAGGTGGCAGCAGAGGCTCAAATACATTTGCCTCCAGTTCTTGTTCATGGATCTCTCCTACCTTTCTTCTTCAGCTCTTCGTCCCTTTCATACTTCTCAATAATCTGCATGGCTCTTTTGGGGTCGTAGAATGGAAACAGAATTTCGTTTAACCTCGGGTCTCGTTGGTTCTGCAGAGCAACACACATTACCTACAGCTGCTGCTAAACACAAACCACATCTACTACAAACACTCAAACAGGAGGACGAGGACCAATTCACTGCCATGTCTTAATGGTTTAGGTGTTTGTAAAAATATACAATATTCTGGATCAATTTAGTCGCAAGAATTCACTGGGCTGTTATCTTAAACACAAAGGATTCAAGAGACAAACTTAGAAACACAAACAAGTGTTGGGTTTAAAGATGCTGTGTTAAAACAGGGCAGCAACGTGTTTCAGGGGTTGAAAGCAGCTCTAAGCAAACAGCAGCATCAAAACATCAATCTGCTCCCAAAGCCAGGTGGACATTAGTCTGATCCAGCCCAGAGCACAGATGAGACTGGACCGAGCAGGTATTCAGCCACACACACACACACACACACACACACACACACACACACACACACAGCAGGAAACTAGATGAACCAAGCAGGACGCAACAGGATGGAAACCTCTACCCTCCCGTTGTCATGGCAACACCAATCAAGACACTGGAAGGCAGACCTGGCTGGGGAGAACAGGGGGGAGTCAGGATGAGAGGGGGCATGCAGAGCAGAGGGGCTGGTGGAAGTTGCCCCTCCAGGATAACTGCAGCTGAAACACTTGATGGGTGAAGTTTTACTAACAGGCACCAGGCTGGAGGGCAACTTCCACCCCGAGCAGGACGAGGGGGAGACGAGCGGGGGGGGGGCTGAAGCCAAACACACAGAGAAGTTAATAAATAAGAAAGAGCTTACTTCATTCAGAAAGCTGACTAACTGGTCTACAGTTAAATAATCAGTTTTGTTTCCATTGCTGCAAAAGAATCAGTTAGAAAAAAATAAATAAAGTTATGTTCAGTAAAATGAACAGTCACTCACACAGTCTGTTAAAACAAGGAAGCGTCTTTATGAAGAGATAAAGTTCTGTGACTTTTAGTAAAAACATGGTTGTTTATGTTTAACGCTTTCAAAGAGGGTTAGGTGGTCCAGAGTCCTGGACTATGAAGCAGGATTAGTGGCTCGATGGTAACTTCAGGTTCAGTTCAGGATTTCCAGCTGGTTTAGGTTTTTTCTGGGTCTGTTACCATGGCAACTGATGCTGGAAACCTAACCCGCCTTTTTGACACAAATGACAAATTTATAGACAATATGGCTGCACATCATGTTGAAAACTACTGTTAGCAGAAAATTCAAACAGCAATCAGATGGTCAAAACAGCCCTGACCTGCCTGGAAAAAGATTGTTTTTGAATATTAATGTTACTCCAAATGTGAAATAAAAAAAACAACTTTAACACATTCTCGATAATTTCACTATTACCACTACTTCATCTTTTAAATTGTCCCACAAGACAAGTCAATTCGACCAATCACAATTTTGCCAAAAATTATGATCACAACAGCAGCTGCAATGAACTCCTCCTTGGGTTTATTGCAGCTGCTGTTGTGATCATAATTCTCTACATTATTATTACAATCAAATGTTTTTCTAATGTCGTTCAGCCCTGTTGGATGACAAACATCTTAAATGATACAGAAAGATATGAGAACGTCTTTTCTATATGTTCATGTTCATTTTAACAAGGATCTTGTAAAATGTTTGACAGCCTGATTAAAATCTAAGTTTAATTGTAAAACTTATTGCAACATTATTGAGACGTAATGAGAAGTAATGATAATGATAAAATCTGCTTTATGTGGTTTATTGGTGTGTCAGTGGTCAGAATATTCATTTTGTGTTTTCACCAACTGTTTTCATCCAGTTATTTTTAATTTCAGCTTCATGACGGAGTCATTCTGTGATGCAGCTCCACCTGTTTTTTGTGATCGTACAGAGATCCAGAACCAGAACCTGATTTGACTTAACTCGTTTTCACTAAGAACGGTTCTTTATTGTTAAATGTTTGAACCGGATCTTAGTGAGCCTGCTCCGTAGCAGAGGGCTCAGTTAATTAGTGCAGCAGGCGCAGAAACCCTAGTCTAAATGATTTCTAACTTCACACAGCAGCTCTCACTTTTGTTTTTACACATCTTTGTAACAAGATAACTCAGGGTGAAGAGCGATGCTCTTTTTTGTCTTCCATCATTACTTCTAGAGATCAAAACTGTCAAACATGACAGGCAGACATGAAGGTGCAGGCGGGTTCATAAAAACATAAAAGGTAACTTACATTTTTTTAAAGAGATCCTCTATATCTGTGCGAGGGCAAATCTTCTGTGTGAGGGCGTAAAAAATATCAAAGGTGAAGTCTGATGGTTCAATCTCGTCATTCTGTGGAGATAAAAAGAAATTTAGTTACAGCTGTGTTTTAAATTAAAGTTGAATGTCTGAATTTATTTATTTATTTGTTACTTTTCCACTCGGAAGCCCGAGATCTTTGAGAGCCTGAAAGATCCCCTTTTCTGTCTTCCCTGATGCAAAGGTTCTTGTAATGCTTAAATAAAAAGAAGAAGAAAACTAAGATGAGAATGAGGCAGAATGAGGACTGAAAAAGGAAATGGGTTCTTTTCATTTATTCTCACCCTCTCACAGGGATCTTCCCGTTAACGTTGGTCAGGAAACACATTCTCATCCAACTAACCGAGCACAAAAACAAAACAGTTTATAAGGAAAGTCAAAACCAACTGATCCAGTTCTTTACAATAAAGACAAGTCATCACACTGTGAAAACTCAAAAATACACTCACTGTTTCTTCAGACAGGTCATTGGACAAACATTGTTGGCTTTAAAGTTGTGAATCACCGACCTCAAACCTTCAATCCACTTCTGCAAACAAACAAACAAACAAACAAACAAACAAACAAACATGTATTTAAGACAAACACCCTCACCTTCATGCATCTTTATTTCACAGATAGTTATCGTTCATCACTACGCTGTAAAAATGATCAATACGAAAATATCTGGTTGCCTCTTTTCTTTTCTTCTTTTTAATAAAAAGTGAGAAACAAACAATGTATTAAAGCAATAATATGGACCACCGACTACTCATCCACATCTACATCATCTACGACTGACAGCATATTCTGAGGAAAACAGATTCTGGAAGATCTTTGGAGTTTTGTGCCACTAACTGTTTAATCAACTCTGTCCATGTGTTAGCAAATGTAAAATGTAAAATATGTCATAAAATATAGAGCCAAATTGGGGGCATAAAGTTTGTAAAAAAACATTGAAACTGATAAAAAAAAATTCTTTAAAACATACTCAATATTCAGTGTTTATATGATTGTATATCATATTTTTCCCACTGAGATTTGTGCTCTGTGAAACATGTCAAAACCAGTCATATAAACATAGAATATCGATGATGCTTTAAAGACTTGTAGTTGAAAGATTATATTTATTCTCTGGAGCACCTCATTTCTTAGGCTAAGAGTTAACAACTTCTGCTGACCTTCCAAAGTCATCCTGTTTCACTCTTGTCTCCTCTCAGATTAGGAATTCCATAACATTCCTGCTGCTGACGCTACCTGACCCTGGCCCATTTGTGTCCAAGAAGATGTTATTGTCTCTTTGATAACATGTAGATAACATCCTGTATATATGTGTGCATCTCAAATTGTTCTGTGGCACACACCCTGAAGCACAGTCATGTGTGGAAAAGTGTGTGTCCTGCAATTGCAATAAACCTGATTGACCTTTCTCGGAGTGTTTATGTTCCTTTATCACTTGTTTCTGTCCAGGTGTTGAATGTTTCCATAACAGACTTGTCCAGTTTCTACTGTTTCTAAATGCAACAGTTGGGATTATTTTATCTAGCTACTGTGTTGAGCTGTCAGTCATGATTCCACACTCATGGTCATCTGAGGCCCCGCCCCCAAGCAAAACAGGGCCAGAAGTTTCAAACGGGAAAAACATTTTGAAACTGAATAAACTCTAATCTGACAAGTAGTGTTGAACTTTATTTGTTAACCGTTGAAGTCAATCCAACACAAAAATGGTTTAATCGCAGCCAGTTTTAACGATATTCAGCTAAAATCTTGTGTGTTAGTAGCTGAGAGTCATTCCTAACAAAGCCTGAATAAAATGTCTACATTTGCATCAGTTCTCAACAATCAGACCTAAAACATGGTGGATGATATGCATTCCTTCTTTAATGTTTGATGCAGTCAAAATAAAAGCAGTACAGATGCAGAAAGTGCAACCGGTTCATGTGTCTCTGCAGATGTAAATGTGTGTGTCATTAAGGCCACCTGCACGCTGCGAGGAGCTGTGGGCTGTGTTTGTTTGTCTATCACAACAAAATCACCACATCACTGGGACTGCCGACCAACACGGAGGTGCCAAATGACAAATCAGTGTTGGCACAAAAGCATTCATCTTCTGTCTGTTCTACAGCTGCTTTTTGAACCTTTACTCAGAATAAATGAGAATAAAAACACATTTCTATCAAGGCCAGTGCTGTGTTAAACTGTTCAAACTGACCAATTATGTTGCTCTCAATGGACTCTTGATTTTCCTGACACTTAAATTTTTTCACTGATTGTCAATTTTCCACAACAATTCACACACATTCTGCCTTATGTGAGCCAACTATCAGAAATCTCCCAGAGTGACAATAATATGACCCACAATAAAGTGTAAAGCTTTTTATTGCTTTGGTTCTCAGTAATGGCTTTAATTCTGAGCCATATTTAACAAAAAACTATTTATTCTCCAGTAATTTTCATCTGACTTTAGGCTTTACCCTTTCAGACATTTTAACTTTCATATTTACAAGTTTAAACAAAGAAATGTAAACTTGTATTAAAAATGTGAAAAGAATCTGGTCCTTTTTGATCCTCACTTAGTTTTTTTATCATTTAATTATACATTTGCTGCTGTTCTTAACTAACATTACCAATGAGGGGAAAAAAACTCAGAACGTGTCTTTAGTTTACAGCTTCACTCTTATTTCTGTCTTTGACTTTTTGAACTACTCACATTTAAAACATTTGGTATTTAAGGAGCATCTTGGCAGAGTAAAATGACCAGAAATGTAAACATGCATTAAATCTTGTGTAATCAAAACGTTCGTTAAAAGAATAATAATGTCTCCAGTAGCAGTTCTTACTGTCCTGCATGGTATTTATCTTTCTCTTCTTGATCTGAATGTATAGACAGATTAGAAATCCAGAGAAAGAAAAAAGTATGACACAAAATAAGTTACAGAAAGCTCAGTTGTAAATTCCCAAAAGACACAAGCCCTGTGTAAGTGAAGCTACTGCAGCAAGCTGCTTCTGTATAAATGATGCTTCATTCCAAAAACACTCACAGATATAAACTAGACAAAATAAACAGACAACTAGTCAGGAGCAGCAGAACTGTGAGATGGACACAGCTCTAGATGCTGTAAGAGTGAAGCTTCTCGATGAAACATAAACTTCCACTCAATTCAGAATCAACAGTTTATCTAACCTGAATGTTTTCAGAGTATGAGAGGAAAATAAACCTCAAACATGCTAGCACACATGCTAACTCCATAAACAGATCAAACCTGGAGCTCTTCTTGTTTTAATGCAACAGAGCTGACAGCTACGCTCCCCCACGCTGTAAATCGATCACTTCAGCACTTTCACTTTGTCAACTATATGAGGTGTAGAAATGAGGCACATGAGTGCATTTACCCGGGCCACGTCCGGGTTTTCTGCCACCATGAACATGAAGCTCAGGTTCACCAGGTCGGTGCCACTGCAGATGCAGATAATGCATCCCTCCAAATCCGCCTCCGTCTTTCCGATGGCCTCAAACGACGACAAGATCTTTGGGTCCTGTGAAAGTCGGACCGAAGAAACTAATTCAGTTTCTAATCAAAGATGAGAAACAGGACTACAATGAGGAAAATATAATTAAAATTAAATACATTTGTGCTTTTGATTGACTTGTTTCTACTTTTTGGTGTTTCTCTTTCATGTCTATATTTATTGCATTCCAAGAATATTTTGTTCTTCGTAATTTGTGCTTCCCACAAAACCTTTTGACACTAATAAGTTCTGTGGAGCTCCATTATGATGCAAAGTACTGCTGCTTTCACAGTCTGTTTTTCCACTCTTAAAAAGTTCTATAATCAATGCAGAATAGGGTTCAAGTGCAGCCATTTTCAATGCATTGAGGAATGATATGTTTTCAAGAAGTCTGTCAGCATCACAAAAAACAAAAACTGGTCATTGTAATGTATACAGAGATTTTACAGTGTCTCCTGTAACACTATTAACTCTTAGTAGCTTGATGAGTTTGCATCCTAATTAGAAGCCAGAGAGCCCATATAGGTCTCTAATAATAGCTTTCATAATTCATAAAGTTGGCATTGAGTCAAATATTACATTACAGCGTGTCACTGTCAAAGCTGCAGCGTATGAATCAATATTTAATGCACAGAGAAACCCTACAGGTCTGTGTTCGTGTGCTGCTGGGTCAATATCTGCTAAAAAAAAAGTCCTGATCGGTTTCAGGTTCCAGTAAAAATAAACAATAATGATCTTGGTCAGTTTAGCTTGGCTATTTCAGGACTGGTTTCCTATTACAGGGTGTGTTTTCTGACAGAGACAGAGCTGTCCATCTTTAACCCACAGACAGCTTATTATTAAAGAAACAAACTATTTATGATACAGCTGTGGGTCCAACCACAGCTGCAAAAAATGGTTTCAAACAGAACCTGCAGCTTGAGCTGAATAAATATTAATGTGTTGAATATTTCAGGTTTATGGTGTGCAGGTGCCCCCCGTGCATTTGGTATTTGAGAAAGCAGCCCAGCAGTTACTAAAATATACTACTGCGTCTAATTTAAGGTTGAATAATGTGCCTGACATGGCAGTCTCACTACAAGTCTCACAGCGGGATCAGACGTGTGTGGTGTGAGCTGAAGGTGTGAAGTTTGTCAAAGCAGATGTAAGGTGATCGTCTTTCCAAAGGTCTCACCTTCGGGACGGCACCGACGCGAATACTGTTGATGAGGGAACACTCAAGAACCTGGCCCTCCTGGGGGAGACAGGAGCAGGGAGGAAGACAAAGAAAAGAGGCAGAGGAAGTGAGAAGGCTTATATTAGTGAGTAGAGACACGTTCACAGAACAAAATGGGTTTTAAACACCCAGGAGCACCACCACACACTCCTGCTAGTATTAACAAATGTTACCTAGAAGTCAAAAATAAATACCAGTACCTGCAATTTATGGCTTTTTGTTCTGAGAATGTTATTATTTAATCTCCTAACTATGCTAGAATTAATATAAAGAATTGTCTAAGTTAATATGAACAATAACACAAGTTGGCTGTATTAAGCTTTTTCATTGCCACCATTTAAAATGAAATATAAACACGTAAGCTAGATGCAAACATATCCAGCGTGTGCAGTTCTCCTCTCTGTATGATCAGAAATGATTTCTAGTTCCAAGAAAATCATTAATTAAATGAAACATGAGTGAGAACAATTCCTAAATATGTAGCTGCGCGTAAAAATGCATTTGCAACACGTGCAAAAGAGGAGTGTGTGTATGTGTGTGTCTTAGGAATTTGGTGGAACTTAGGTCTTTATTTATGAAATAGTTGAAGAAATGAGTTGCAGCGGCGCCTCACTGGAATGTTCTTGCTGCGCTGTAGGAGACTGCGCCTGTGTTGCAAAACTGACACCCTTCAAAACAAGACTGAAATATGAAAACAAATTTGACATTTCTTTAAATGGTGTAAACAGCAAAACTTATCAATGATAGACAATGATTTATATGATAAATCTTCATCACATCCTCTTTGTACTAATAATTATCTTTGTAAAACCTCAGAAGAACTACAACTCTTGCTCTGCGCGTCAACGTCAGCTCTGAGTAAACAAACAAAGCTTCATTGGCGGGGAGGCATGTAAAGCCTGGCAGCACGCTATGGGATTTTATCGTTTTTATCGCAAGATGACAAATTCTTACTATGACGAATGTTTTTGACGGTATATCGCACACAATAGGATATCGCCCATCCCTAGTACCACAGCACACGTTGTGCCACAAATTACACACAATTTTACGCAGCTATTTATGAACATGTCTGTCACTGTCTGCACCTTGTCAACCTGAGGATTCTGACAGTTTCTTCTCAAGAACGAAAGCACCTCTTAAACAATTTACACACATTTTATGCAACGTTTGTTTTGATTCATCCCAACGTGAGCGTGGAACCTGGCACATGCAGCTTTTTAATGCACCCTTACACAGAAACAGGCCTTTTCTGTATTTCTTTTATTATTTTTTCCAATAACTCAACAAAGTGTCATGAATGTTAATTTATTATAGTTTTGACTATTAAACAAATGCCCTTGTTTTCTTAGAGGGTCTGCATTCAGACAAGAGGTGAAGAAGTGGAGATTGTACCTTTCCTTCACTCTTCCATGTGATGAAAAAGCCGTACTCGTCCACCTTCATCTGACAGTTGGGCTCAAAGATGTATGGGTCCTGCAGAGGACAAAATTAATCTTTTGTAAGAGAGGAGGATTCATCCATCACAGAGTTTCAATGGCCGTGGCCTCGCATTACACAACCTGCAAAGATTACTCAATCAGACAGGGAGATGAAGCTCTAATACATTTGAAAAGACATTTGAAGACACACACGGGTGGAAGCTTGCACACACAGTCATGCCCAAATATATTCATATTACCCAAGTAAAAAAAGATATATGTGACTGTCAATTTTGCAGACTGAACATAAACAAGAAATATCCATCTATGGTGTCAGAAAGATCCTCTGTGAGTCTTCAGCCCTGCTATTATGAACCTGCAGCACATATAGGTCTGCAATACATAAGCTTAAAGGTTAAGTATAGTAAAAAAAAAATATCTACCCTGACTGACCTTAATTGATTTATTTTATTGGTTTCTCCTGCATTTGGTTACCTGGAATCTGAGATTTTGCAACCAGATGAAAATGTTTTATTCCATTAATCACATATCTCAGATATAAGAGGTAAAAATAGAGGAGCAAATGGCTGTTAGGTCACTCTTAATCTAATATTAGAAACAGAGAACAGTGTGATGCACTGGCCTACACACACACACACACACACACACACACACACACACACACACACACACACACACACACACACACACACACAC
>JAUBOC010000071.1:14952832-14971064 GCA_032275365.1 Anablepsoides cearensis
GCATAAATGCAAACTTTTGAGTCAACCATTTATTGCAGTTTATGCAGTTGTTGCGATATGCATATTGCGATGCGATGACGATAAATTTTCGATACATTGTGCAGCCCTACTATATACAACTTTTTCAGCACAGAGACTGGCTAAAAGTATGCAGCAGCACAGATACAACCATAAAAAGAATTTGATTATTTTGAAACTTAAAATCCTAAAAAGGTTTGATCTGGTAAGACCCATTCAGTGATTTGTGTTGCTCTCAGCAGCTTGAGTGACAGCAACACATCAGAGCAATCAAGCTTTTTCTTCACCTTTTAATACTGCACTGATGAATGTACTCTGAAAGCAAGTAAGAGAGCTCCTCCATCATTCAGTCCTGAATTGTCAACACAGAATGGACAGTTCATCCATTTAGTGGTATTATTTTCTGAAAGAGCCTTATGTTTGGAGAACCACAGAGTTAGACAGTACTGAACACTGTTCATAAGAAAATGTGATCAAACATTTGAGCTTTGAATAGTATTCAAATGGCAGAAATCCACTGAAGAAGTAGCTCTGCTCAGATTTACAATTAGCTCAACTCTTCAATAAGAGTTTCTCTGTGATTCTTCAAAACAAGATATTTGAGATGCCCGCCTACTGCAGGTAAGACACTGACTGTTGATAACTCAACAGAACCTCATTAAAATCCCTAAACTAAGCCCTAAATTGCTCAGTTACTCAGCGGTGCTACTCCTTTTTAGATTATTCTAAGAATATTGCTGCTACTTTGGAGATAAATGGTAAAGTAGGGCGTCGTGTCTGTCCCCTGCTTCCCCCTGCCCTTGATTTTGACACAAATACATCGTACAAACACGCTTACAGGCGCTACAAATGTCCGTTCCCCCTCACATGGTCGCTACCACACAGTATTTATCTGGGTTACTTAGGGTTGCACGAGCAGCCAGCTTTCTTCAAATGTGGGCTTGCTCTTTCACCATTTCCAACAGATTTGTTTTTTAGTTAAAACAAAGAGTTTCAAAATGTTTTTTAAACTGAAATACCAGTTTTTTGTAGGCTTTGTGAAAATGGAAGGTTAACATTTTTTTTGCGTTTTAAGATAAATGAAAGCAGGACAAGAAAACAACCTACACTTCGATGGTTAAATTGTACAACATTATACGCAACTGTAAAAAAAACATGCATGCACACACAGTTTTAAGATGTAAAGACAACACTAAACCAAACTGGTTATTAAAAACAAATAAATCAAAACACACCATTCCAGCAAAGTACAATAATAGCCACATTTATTTGTAATTACAAGCAAATTCCCTTTACACTATATTTTTTTCATGACTTCAGGTTTTATCCTTTACGTCATACATAAAATGTACATTTCCAGAGTGCATACATTTAAGTTAATGTGGAGGGGTTTTGTTAAATAAAGTAGTTCAAGGCATAAAAAAAGAAAGAAAAAAAAGTCTCTTTTCTTATGAGACTCTTATCAAATACTGATCTTCACAAGCATTATTCAGTAGTGGTACTGTACTAAAAAGTGCACACACAGACTATGCAATACCAGACAGCTTCACATAATATAAACAGTGTTGCTTTTCTCACATTCAACATCAAACATGACAAACCCATTCAAAAGGCACAGGACTCTCACATCGACATGGTTTCTTTAAGTTCCTACTTACATGTGAGGTAATCCTTTACTTTAACTTTGTTTACTTTTAGGAAAACCTGCTAAAAAAATGATCTGATATCACATGAGACACTCAGGACGCTGAATGGCACTGGGAAAAAGGGAAGTCAGAAAATACTTCCCTATCATTACCGAGTGGTCACAGTTCATGTTTTAAACAGTGGAGGAAGTTCAGTTGTAGAATGAACGTTAAGAGTCCGGTAAAATAATAACCCAACAAAGGCGGGGGATTATAAAAAAGGTCAATGAGTGAGAGGCATAAAATCACAAGACAAAGAAAGTCCACTTTCTTTCAATAACAGGGTTGAACGTGTCAAAACATAACTACACTGCAAAATATATATTTCTAACCAAGTTTTAATATCTTATATCCAGCCAAAAAAAAATCTTTTTGATCTTGTTTTGAGACTGATTTACTAAACAAGAACTGATTGTGTCGGAATAATAATCTTGTTTTTAGATTATTTGTCTTGTTAGCCTGAAAATTTGACTCAAATTAAGTTAAATTTTCTGCCAGTAGAGTAAGAAAAATTTACTTGGTAAGATTCTTGAAATAAGAAAAAAAAAATAGTGAAATTAAGTATTTCACGAATCTTACCAAGTAAAATTTTCTTACTCCACTGGGAGATAATTTAACCTAATTTGAGTCAAATTTTCAGGCTAACAAGACAAATAATCTAAAAACAAGATTGTTATTCTGATATAATCAGTTCTTGTTTAGTAAATCAGTCTCAAAACAAGATCCAAAAGACATTTTGGCTGACTATAAGGTTATAAAACTTGGTTAGATGGACAGTTTTTGCAGTGTAAAATATTAGTCCTAGTCCAATCCAAATTTAACTATAGTAAAGAAAACCACACAGATTCCACTGTGTCAGTGCTATGAAAGTTCACACTCAGCTGCTTTCATAGAATTTAAGATGTTTTTCAGGTGCTGCTGATCAAATGCACCTAATTAACTAATCCTCTATTAAAGCAGGAGTTTTGTCAGTTTGCTGCTCTGGAGCATGCAGGTGGAAAGACATCAGCGATGAGCTTAGGGACGTAGATGTTTAGTAGGGGTTTAAGGTAATGTCCAAACAACCTAGTGCCCGTCGTTCTACAATAATCTAAAGATTATACACAAGTACAACACATTTAGGACAGCTGCCAATCTTCAGTAGTAGTGGATGTTTAAGCAAGTACACCCAAAAGGTCGGACTGTGCAATCCTCAGAGAAATTGCCAAAACAAACAAACAAAAAAAAAAACACACATAGGCGCTCCAGTCCTGCATACTCCACAGCTGCATGCCAAAAAAATGCATTACTTTGATAGCAGAGCCCCTTCTTGACACAAGGCTCAGGCCAAACTTTTTCTCACAGGTGAACGCACCAAGCATCGTGAGATGTTGTCCTAAGTTTGTGGGCATGTTTGTTTATGTGGAAAAGCACTCAGACAGCAATGGTGGCAGTTTTCTTTACTCTGCTTCCACAAGTCAGCCGCTGTGCATCGAAACAACATGGATAGTTTTGAGGAGCAGTTGTTCGAGAAAGTTAGGAAGTACATCCTTCTATAGACTCTTTCAGACACTTCTAAAGATTGTCAAATGGCCAAAGACTCATGGATGGAAAGAGCACAGAAGCTGTGCACGAAGGAATCCATCCGCTCTTTCCCTGACAAATTTGAGGCCAAACTGTGGATTGGAGTCCAGGGGGAAGAAACTCCTACTGTGACGTGTAACACAGTAGAAGGGGCTTCTGGATGAACTATGAAAGGTGTGAAGGAAAATGATCATCTCGCAACAACGTGACCACAAGTTGACTGGTCAACTTGGACTATGCTACTGCCCTCTCCAGTCTTCTATAATACAATCTATGTGTTTTTGAAGAATTTTAGAAACTGATTAAGACTCAATCGTCTTTATTAGGTCTGAAACTAAAAAGTCTAGAATTGAAAAATGGTGGACTCTATTTCCTTATGACTGTATTCTCTGAGGGATCCACTCGGTGTATTCAGTAACTGCACGTTAAAGGAAGGCCACTTCTATGAACTAAAACAGGATCCTGTAGTGTTTAAACATCCTGTTTTGACCGGGGACAAAAAGGTAAGGATTACAACAAGTAATCTGTTCACTTGAAACAGCAGTGTGTCGTTATTTTGTCAGTTATTTCACAGTGATGTAGAAAACCTCAACGGGCCAATCGCTTAGCAAGTTCAATCTAAATTTTCCAGAGAAAATAGATTTACATTAATAAACATCTCTGCCACAAGGCTACTGTAACATTTACAGTTGTTTAAATTCATGCAGACACAGTACAAAGCAGAAAAAAAACAACACTTCCCTTTTCCTCCTTTTGAGGCAGAGTTGCCAACAGACAATACAAACTTAAAAAAAAAAACAAAACTGGCCAAAACACACACACATTTTCTTTCACACACAAACATGCGTACACAAAAGGGGTAAAAAGACAAAGTAATGCTTCACAATATTGTCCCAAATATCACATTAAACAAATATTGGTTAAAATGATGGGTTTAAAAATAAAATAAAAATCATAGCAGCTTAGTTCTGTAAAAATAAAAAGAGTGAGAAAAAACCGCCGGTGCTTTCCGGTTAAAGAGTTACACATTTGTATTGTGAGCTTTCAGTGCAAACATGTAAAAGTGAAGTTAAATCCGATAATGACAGAAGATTTAAAGGCTAGATTTGGGGAGGTGCCTTTACTGTGCCCGATGACTCCACTGAAAACCCGCTTGTAAGACAATTAAAACCTTGGCACACCACATTTTTCGAACCATCAAATTAAAAACAACAAAAAAGAAAACTACTTTCTCTGTGCAATAGTTCAAGTAAGTTATTTCCTACAAACAATTACGGTAGGTGTTCTACAACGCGCCCTGTGGCTTTAGTGAAAGAGACGACAACGTACAGGTAACATACAAATACACAAAAAGTGCTATTTACAGAAAACAGTTCTCAGGACAGGACTGCACTCTACACCGAGAGGACCTCTACTCACCAGCTCAGGCTCAGATTTGATCTAATCCTTCCACTGCTGACAATATGGTCCAAAGATGGAGCAGTCTCGTCCATGATCTGTGGTTCGGGACCACGTCGACCAAACAGTGTCCCAGAGTGAAGCACAGGTTAAATCCCTAAAGGGCTGTGTCGAATACTTGCTCTGAAGAGGCCTCCTCCATGTCGTCCTCAGACTGCGACGCCTTGTTGTTCAGCTTCTCTGCCGTCGACGAGGCAACAAGATTTCCATGGATGTCGTCTTCGCTGAGCTTGGCCTTGTCACTCTCCTGAACAAACTCCTGGATCTCCACGGGTAGCCGCCGGAACTTGTCTTGGTACTCTTGGTCTAGATCACACTGCAGCTGCATAAAAAGAAAAAAAAAAAAAGTTAAAATCATACTTAAACAAGTACAAACAGACAAAAACAGCGGCCTAAATCTCCAATTCTGAATCAAAATTTTAGTTTTTTTTTTTAATCGTATTAGTTTTCTTTTAATGGGTTCCAAAAATCAACTTCAGTAATGCCTGGTTTACACAGCAATATTTAAAATTTGTAGGCTGATTTTCAGAAATTGAGACCCCACACATGAGGATAAAAAAAACCCTAGATATACAAATACAATACAATATAATTTGGTCCTACAATGTGTGGTGAGCAGCCACACGACAAAATATAAGACAGACGGGAAATCTCGCAAAACTTTTCAAAATCAAACCAGAGTTGAGAGTAAATAAACATGGCAGACAAGGAAGACGTGATAGTGATGGTTTGGGAACTATAAACAGAGACAAAACAAAAAGACGTCTCAAACATCCACCAGACTGGCAGTCGTTTTGTCATTTGTATTTTGTTTCCTCCACCTCTTTCTGATTGGCTACAAGTCACATTTAACAGACTGCACGCTCGTTTGTCTTCGGGGGAACTCTGCACACGCTGGAATATTAGGCCGAGACAATCCTACACGTTGAATATCCTTGATTTACGCTCGGAGTGGTCCCGATGTCCTTCTGAGCTGATTAGATCACTCTTAACACACCACACACGGCAGGATATCTCATAAGATTATCTTTAGGGGCATCACAAAAATCGGGGCGTCCTTAAGGTTGTCGGAAGGACAAAATCAGGTCACAATTATCTTGGCGTATGAATCAGGCATGAGTCGTGCAACGAGACCTCTACAGCTATAGCAGTTCATGCACTGGTGTATATCTATTTTTTACTGTCGTCTTCTGAATACACAATATCTTCTTTTCCTTCAAGTTGTAACAGGACTGCCACAGATAGCTGCTGCCGCTGTTAATTTTGCCTTCAATTAATCACATAAATCTTTATAAAAACCTGCATATAACAAAATTGATGGTGATGTAAAGGTTCATATAACACTTCACACAAACGATTATGAATCATTTTAAGATGGTAGATCTCTTTGATCTTAGTCGTGCTTGGCTCATCAGTCAGAATTAAACTACAGGGTGAGTCAAAAGTCACAGGACACTCTTTGCACCCAGTTCAAAAGATCTGCACTGTTGCTTTAAGTCTGTTACTTTTAAGAACTCCGCTATACTTCAGGTTTGACAGCTACTTTGTGATAATGGGAACAGATTGACATACTTATATTAACTGTCAATCATTAGAAAACATTTAACACCCACATGTACATATATTATTATTTTACATTACTAATTTCAGCTTATGCGACAATAATAAAAGAATGTAAAGAAACCACTCTATTCAAAATAACTTTTATTTCCTATATCGTTCAGTCCAGTGAGGCGCACCAGGATCCGCTTTGCACCCACCACATCTGAACACTCCCTCCCCTCTCTGAGAAATAGAAAGTAGAAGATGTTTTCTCCGAGGCATAGACGCCCCAAATGATTACAGATGACAAGATTGTATTCATTTCATTGTGAGCCAATAATTGCTGTAATGCTGATTTCTGTTTAACTACACGGCCGCGTCCCAGGGGAGGATGGTAATTAAAAGAAAAGCTGCTAAAGACGAATGGTGTCAGAGACTCACAGCTCAGCATTATGAAAGATAAAAAAATACCTGCAGGTGCAGATAGAGTTTTAAAGAGATATTTTACATTGTCTGCAAAGCCTTCTGGTAAACTGGCAACACCCACCCTGAAGCCAAACAACCTGGAGTCCTTAACTAAACAATAAACAAACTCTGAGCAAATATGATGCAATTAAAACAGCACAAACTAAAAAAAAACAAACTTTTTATATAAACCTGTAGGAACATTAATAAAACAAGTATTGTGCCTAATACACCTGTCAGGAAATTGTCAGAGTAATCAAAATCCAAAGCATGAATGAGACTAAAAAAATACAAGTTTATGAATTTTTCTTTTTACAACCACAATGAATAGAGCTTGAAACAACTAAGAGATCAACAACAAGATTATCTAGTGATGAAATAATGAAGTTGACCATTTTAGTATATTTTTAGTATTTAATATTCATTTTAGTATTTGGCTGAAAACACTGAAAACCTAGAAAATGGGATGATCTTTCAACAAACAACAAATGAACATTGTTTTTTTTTCTATATTGAAGGCAACTGAAGGAAATGACATGCTTTAACATTGGCTACCTATATTGTATCATCTAAAACCATCATAAAATCCAAATAGACACAATTAGTAAAATACATATGAAAAAACAGAATAACTGGTCCATCATAGTATTGTCAAGTTTGGGCTCTAAAAAATCACGTCCTTGTCAGATTGTCATGAAAGTCCGACAGAATTTACCGTAGATGAAATATCATATTTTAGTGCTATCTAATTCTTATTGAGTGCTGTAAGCTTAAATGTGCTCATATGTTTGTCAAACTAGAGCAACACCGTGTCATGGGTTTGTCCCGTACCTGAAAATAAGTCAATTAAACATGCTAAGAACATGAAACATGAAAAATTTACTCATTGATGACCAGCCCTTCCTGTGAGGATCTGTGTTTTTGTTATATATTTTTATATTTATTTTTTACTCTTTAGTTTCGTGTGTTTATCAGTTCTCCTCAGTGTTTTCTCCCTGTGTGGTTCTGCTCCTGTCTTGCCCCCAGGTGATTGTCATTAAGATTGTTAGTGTTTCTTTTATATTCTGCTCTCGTCTCTTTTTCCCACTGGCTTATTGTGTTTTCCATAGATACTTAAAGGCTCTCTCACTTTATTTTTGCAAATAAATTAGGATGTATTTTTTGAGCTCTGTCTGCACCAAGGGTTCAAAACCACCTGCAATCATGATATCGTACCCATTATAAGACCCGTGGAGACAAAGCTTTTCAGGTGGTGGCCTCGAGGCTCTGGAACGCTCTCCCTCTGTCAGATTCTACTGACTCTTTAAAGAAACATCTTAAGATATTTTTATTCAGACAGGCTTTTAGTTAAGTGTTTTTTTTACTGTGTTTTAATTGCTGTTTTTTATGATCTGTTTTATTGTTTTTTTTTGTTATTTTGCTCTCTGTTAAGCACTTTGTGATGTTGTATCTGTGAAAGGTGCTATAGAAATAAAGTTTACTTACTTACTTACTTATATCTCAAGTTTTTTATAATCAGAATAGTGGTTTACATGAGTACTACTCCACATGTTTCAGGTGGAATAGGCCTTAGTAAAAATTAGATTTGATGTGAAACCATAGTCTGATGACAGTTTCTGTCTTAAACATTTGTGGACTGAAACTGTGGTTCTCTGGATATACAGAAAGGCTCAATTTTGAGAACAAAGTTGGAAAATTAAGCCAGCACGACCTGGTTGTATGGGAGCTGCCATGTTGTAGTTTTAGAACAAGAGTGTCCTCTCAAATCTCACCAACTCTTTCAACTTTTTGGAATTTTTTTTTTATTATCATTATTTTTTTTGTTCTGCTCTCGGAGGAGTAAGACGCTTCTTCCCTCTCTCCTGCCCTCCGTTACCTTCCAAGCGTTGCTGCTTGGAGCCTCCTCTATGTTTTCATCTGAAACCAGAAATTATGGATCCCAAGCAACTGATTACAGATTAAGTCCCCCCCCCCATGTGACCTTGAAAAGGCCATCGAACAAAATTCCCCTGGTTTTTACGTCAACGTGGCTTAAATGCAATTTCAGTGTGCTCCGTACAATGACAATAAAAGCATCATCAATCAATCAATCAACTCCCCCTTATATAGTCACGGTGCTTAATTGCCATTCTTCAAGCATGAAAAAATAAATACAGTTAAAAAAAAAACTATATTAACGGAGCAAAGTAATTACTACGTCAACCAACAAGACTTAAAATTTGTACTAGGACCAACCGGAGAGGCTGTTCCTTTTTGGTTTCAGTTCTTCACGGTACAACCCACAGATATGCCTGCCTTTTTAATCTACTTAGTACGCTCAGATGTGATCAATGCAAATGATTTAAAAATTGGCAAAACTGTTCCTAATTAATCTGCCAGTTGATCAATAGCCTATAGGCAGTGAATCCTTCTGTTTATATAGTTGGATGTAAGAACAAGTACTTGATGGTGACCAAAGTTTATTAACGGCTTTGATAAAAAGAGAAGTTTTTAAGCAATTACATTAGGTTTAAAAAATGCAGCTTGCCTCATCTTTACTCTGAGTTATCACTGCACGAAATACTGACAAGACATGATGCAAATCAAAGTGACAGCAGGCTGTCAGATCAGAAAATCTCTTCTGAAACTGAAATGCCAAATCAAACGAAGCACCAGCATCGCACAACGAAACCTGGTCCTGCTGTGACCCTGTGCTGGAGACTTCCTGGTAAAAATAAACAGCTGGTAATCAGTAGTAATGACTCCGATTTAGGCTGCTCCCAAACGGTCTAAAAACCTAAATTTAGAGGAGTACTTTAAAACTGATTGCACTCTTTATTACTTTGAAATAGATCTGTTTAAAAAAAAACAAACAGAAAAACGTAAATGCGTTTGCATTAAGAGAGCGACTGCAGATCTAATCAGGCAGATGATGTGAACAGCTACAGTTGGTGATGCAGGCCGTGTGAAACGAAACAGCTCTTGACTTTGTGTCTCCCAGACATTTTGGAGCGGCAGCCATACGGCGGCTCCTGCTCAAACCCCCCTCCCAAGCTCTACATTTCAAGGTCACCTTCACTGAAACCTGCCCTCCTCCTTTTACAGATTCCTCCCTCTTTTTCTTTTTTTTTTTTGTCTTTCTGCCTCTTTGCAAGGTTTTCACGCAGCGGACAGCTCACATGTCAAAACCAGATGGCTAAACATCCATCGCAAGAGACACACACGGCTTTCCCTCCTCAGCTAGAGGGTTGGACAGTCTGAACACCCCCTTGCGTGTTGTGTACGATTTTTGGTCTGTGTGATGGGGCACAAACACCCTCTGATTAAAGCTGTCATCTTTCTCCCATCTGATTCCACCCATGAGAACAAGGGAAGGGGGGCAGAGAAGTGTGGGGATGCCAGGCACCTCTCAAAAAGCATGTGCACGTCTCCTCTATGTAATCAACAGCTCAGAAGGCAAACACAGACGGCCTTCTGTTAGAGTTTGGGTGCTGGGTAACAAAGACAGCTCTTCTGTTTCAGGAAAAGGAACAGCTTGGGTTAAAAATAGTCTGAATAAAAGGACTAGCAAACAAACAAGAACTGCAAAACTTTGCCTTATCTAAGGCTTCCACTTGATCCCTTTTAACTTTGGCAAGGAAGATTGCTGTTATAAACATCTAATTTTATAGTATCGAGTGGCACACATTTATCTGTTTGTCCTATTTATGCAGACACCATACACGTCAACCCCTTCAGACATTTGCTTGTTTTTTTGACCTGTAGAAATGCGTAATTTTCACAAAAGTTCCGCAGTACAACAGCGAAGCGGTCATGGGGACTGTTGGCTGTGGAGAGAGGATGTAGGGGCTAAGATAACCAAGTAGGGGCCTCTGCAGTACATAGGGGGAGTTTCTTGGTGTGTGGGCAGAGTTTGTCCAAACTGATTGATCTGATTGACTTGTCTTGTGGGGCAAGTTAAAAGATGTAATGTGTTGACTTCCAATTTGGTGCCTCTACCACCTTCCTGTCTGGATTTATGACTAATATTTATATAAAAAGGTGAGTTAAGGGCTGGTTTATACTTTGATTTTCAAATCTTGTTCTCCCTGCCGTTTTGTACATAGCCTCCAGTCAGAACTCTGCGACGTGGACCTCGTGGGTCAGAGTCAGATTGGTTAGAGCCTCGTGGGTGTTTTTTTTTTGTTCATGAGGAGCAAAGCGGCGCTGAGGAGCCGGACCAGAGCTGGACTCAGAGCAGCTCTTCCTTCTGTTATTTTGTTTAAAATGATTTTTTTTTCTCTGAAGCCAGTTATTAAAAGAGCTAGAAAATCAGCTACAGTAGTTTGTTCTTTTTGAATGTGAGCATGCAGCTGATGTTCACGTCTTTTTTTCCATCAACATTGTTAACAAAAAAAAAAGAAAAGAAAAAAGTAGTTTTTCCTCCTTCCTTCACCGTGCACAATGGTGTTGAGTGGAAAAAAATAAATACAATTTCCAGCCATCATTATTGTTGTTCATATACTGATATGAGCTGTGGAGGAGAAGGAGGAATTATGATCATTTATGGCCCCACGTCTTCAACTTGTTTATACTCGGCCAGGAAAAAGACGTCTTACTTTTTGTCACTCAGCAGGGGGAACAAGAAGTGTGACTCAAAGAATAAAACAAGCTTTAGGGTTATTGATTTTCACCTTTCTGTCTTGAATAATGACTAAAATAATATTCATAATAGAAACAATGGTGCCTTCTGGCAGTTTCAACCAAGCTACAGGCCCACCCAGCTGCCCAGCATTCATCCAACTGAATCGTTACGTCTTCTTCAAATCCCACCCAAAATAGTTAATTCGACCAACCACGTCTTTAAAAAAAATATGCCCACAAAAGTCAAACTAATCCCACACACCTAAAAACTTTTTACTTAGGGGCTGCAGAGTCTCCCTTCTCACAACAACAGTGTCTAGCAGCAAAGGAGTTTTTCAACCAAAGCAAAGTTTTTGAAAAAATCCACAAGTTTGACCTTTGCTGTATGTTTATATCCAGGCAAAATGAGGAGGAAAATCTGTGTAATTTACAGACAGTCTATACATCTTATATCTGTTGTCTCCAGGTTAAAGGTGGCTTAATCTTTGACAAGCCCACGAAAGCTAAACAATAATGTATATTCATTTAGATTCTGATTATACTGAAAGGAGACCAGATGAAACCCAAACATGGAGAAAATGCAAACTTCCTCACAGAAAAGCTCCAGCTCTGATCCAACCCAGAGAGAGCTTCTTGTTGAGATCTTTCCTAATGTACAGAAGCTAATAAAAATCCTTCTAAATGTTCAGACTATATAAACGTTCTTGCATCAAAACTCCGAGGTAAAAGAGATTTATTGACTTCAAAGAAGGGCTGTGACGAGAAAACAAACTTTTTCCACACAATTCTCTCCTCAGGTTTTCACGCGATGAAGAAACGTCAGCTATAAAAACAGTGATGGTCAAAGTCTGGAGGGAACAGAAAACTTTGAGGGAACTGTTTGTGCTAGATGGATAAATCAGAATCACTTAGTTCAGTGCAAAAATACTTAAGGAAGATTGATCAAACTCTGGAATGTTCTGCTCTGCAGACACACCTGCGCAAATAAAACCCTTTTGAAGGACTCGGACGAAGAACTAATCTTCTGGTCCGTCAACCTTCAAGGGACCAATAGGCCAGAAAAAAGTAATATATAAAAAAAGAAGAACATTATTTCCATGACATTTATTGGTTAAAATTACAGTAAATCATTTCATTTCTCTCCGCTGTAAGGGGTCCTCAGACTCAAATAATTTGAAAAGTCCTGTTCAAGTCATTCTTTGTGTACTTCACCATAATGATCAATGTTCAGTACAGATTTTTTGCTTTTATTTTGAAAATGTAGAAAAAAACTTAGGAGTAATATTTATATTCTGGTGACATTTGATCATTTGTACTCTATAACGTTAGTATTTTTAAAGATCTGGTCATCTTTGACTTACAATAACTAAAAGTTTCATAAAACTATTTGAATTCCTACGTGTGCACCAACCAGCAGCAGCTCGTTTCCCCGACCAGCTTTTAAAAACTGCAGCTCATCTCTGGAGACTTTTCATCTGTCAACAAACTGTGCGCTCGCACACACACACACACTTCTGTCTTTCTTAAAATACAGCGATCAGTGACCTTCTTCATCAGCTGTCCTCATTCTGAGAAACTATCGAGGGAAGCAGCGAAGGTCTCCACAGAACCCAAATTAATTCTTTGCTTTGAGCTGTAACGTAACGCCTGGTGAAGCATCACATTCAAATTCACACCCAGCAGAGCAAAGGCGTACTACACCGTTAAACTTTGTCTGAGGGAAAGGAAAAAGAATCGTAGTAAAAAGAAACAGCGAGACAAGTTGAAGTTGGATTCTTCTTTTCTGCGTGACCTTTCCTGACTCCTCTCAGCTCATTTATCAGCTGTTTTTATCCGAGTCCTCTCTTCAGGCCCCAAAATAAAAATAATAAACTCCTTCACTTCTTTGCTGCGTGTGTGCAACAATGAGTGTTTCCCCTAAAAGGTTTGGTTCAAAAGGGGAGCGTAGCTGGAAAGTGTGTCTGGTGTTACTTCAAGTGTTTGGACTTCAGACATTGAAATGAAAAATGGCAAAGGTAGAAATGTTCCTGATCGTTTCTAGTGCAGCAGCTGACTGCAGATAAATAAATCTGATAAATTAATCTAAATGTTAAATGTTCTGTGTGTTTTAACTAAAATACCTGTAATCTTTCTCCATCACCACCCATCAACCATCCAGTTAACTGTTCTGATTGATCATAAGGTTTCTGCTCTTCTCCTTTTGGTTTTTTTTTAGCAAACCATTTTCTGTGAAAATGTCCAGGTCTCTAAAATAGGAAGGCATTTATAGTTTCAAACTGGTCTTTAAACCCTCCTCAGTCTTTGGATGAGATTCAAGTTTGAAGTTGTTTACATTGTTCATTTTGTTGCATTTTATTGAAAACACAGATGCTGCCAAGTTCTTTTTTGGACAGCGTTTCGGAGGGGTTTCCTGGATCACTGGCTGACACAAACCAAGCCCCGCCCCCAGGCCCTCCTTGGTCAGTGTTCATGAAAACTAACCTTATTAAATTCATCATAATGACCTTGGATGTGATCCTCAGGGCTTGGATGGCAGTGAGTTTATGGGAAAAGATTTATTGAGAGTGCTGCAAATAAAAGCTGTGACACTGAGTTAAAGCAGATTCGGCACAGAGCAGCCTTTAGAATTCACACATTCGCTATTTGATTATTACTTTATTTAACGGGGAGAATCCCCGTGTTGACTTCTCTCAGTTGCAGCAAACCTCATTTCCAAGAGTTACTCGAACACCAACCAGTTGGTTGGAAGACCCCTTTAAAAGGAGACATATCATGCTTTTAAATCCTTTTCCACATGTAATATCTCTCAGTTGGGGTCAATATCAACTTACTGAAATGTTTTGGTCTGAATTCCTCCATATTTGAGCGCACATTAAGATTTGAGTGAGCACTCAGCAAGATTTGTTACATATGAGTGCTTGCCCGTGAATTTGAAACATTAACGTGTAATGTTGCATCCAAGGCAGAAGTGGAACCAAGTCATTGTTTTGCAAGTTCCAAGTAAGTCTGAAGTCTTTATCCTTAAGTCCCGAATCAAGTCTCAAACAAAGACAATCAAGACAGAGTTAAGCCTTAAGTCAAGAAAGGCAACCATCAAGTCAAGTCCCGAGTCTGAAACTTGGAATTTCAAGTCCTTTCAGGTCTTTTTTTTTAAACAATGTTGCAGCTCTAAGTTAAATGTAAGTAATAGATTGTGTGCCTTTTTAAATCTGTAATTATCTCAAGTTGTGATGAAACAGCTAAACTCAAGTTCAAGTTCAAGTTATCTTTAATATCCTCATGGGGCAATTTGTGTCACAGCCAGCAGTAAACAAAAACACTCATCAACCACAAATACAGTAAAAAAAACATGAAAACCATCATGGTATAGGCATAAAAACTACAAACACACAACAATCAACAAGAAGTATTTAACCCTAAACTAACCCCTAACCAGAAAAATAAGACAGACAGTCTGCCTTCATTATTATGGAATGAGTGAAATTAATTAATGGGTCCACTTTATAAAAAATGTCTTTTAAACTTTAGATTTTGGGTAAAACATCAAGTCTTTTCAAGTAAACAGGGTCAAGTCCAATTCAAGTCCCAAGCCATTGGTGTAAAAGTCCAAGTTAAGTCACAAGTCTCTGAACATTTTTTCAAGTCAAGTCTAAAATCATAATATTAATGACTCAAGTCTGACTTAAATCCAAGTCATGTGACTCGAGTGACTCGAGTCCCCACCTCTGGTTCAAGCCAGGTGAAAAATTGGGAAATCTGAGCTTTACAACATTTAGGTTATTGGGAAACAAACATTTTTGATTTACCACTCATAAACCCTACAGTGTATTAAAACACATACGCTAACATTGACATGACCGGGTTAAAGAAGTGTTACACTCTGAACTGTACGGCTGAAATAAACAACAAAACAAAGTTTATTCATTTAAACATTATATATATTGTCTTAAATTGAATATAGGTTGAAAAGGATTTGAAAATAACCATATTCCGTTTTAGTTTATGTTTTACACAACATCCCAACTTCATTATAATTGCAGTTGTGTAGTATCAAACACATAAAAGAAAACAATTCAGTCAATTTTACAGATGTTAAGCTAACATTTGGTGAGTTTGTGGCTAAAAGTTGTCCACAAATTTTACCCCAATAATAGCTTAAAGATCGTTTATCCTTAAGTCTTTGACATTCCCTCAATAAATCCTTTTATTTGTCGAAAGTAATATAAATATTAGTATTTTTACAGTACCCTTCTTCACGTGTCTCTACAACAAACTGTAATACCCCGTGGTTCTCATTTAAAAGCCAATTTCTCCTCTGTCATCTTTCCCTCTGTTTACTGCTTCTTCTTCACGTTACAAAGTAATAAATCTGTTCTGACCTTTTTATTGGCTTATCTGTGGCGGTTTGTTGGGCGCACAAATTAAATAAACAGCTCTGCAAGCTGAATCCTTGAACCAAACTCCGGCAGGGACGGTTTTCAGCCCGAGTGAATGTTTCTTACGTGGAGCACAACCCAGGAGAGAGCGTCATTAGCACATGCGGGCACACAGAACAAACACTCGTGCGCTGAGCTAAAATAGCGGCTAGCATAACAGAGCTAAAGTGTAACCAAGCGTGCAACATGTAGACACACTCGCACAATGGATTTTACTTCACTGCCTCTGGTTTGTACTCAGTGTTCCCTGTGGGTTTCCTATATGTGTGTGTGCACAAGTGCATTATTGATGCAACTGTGCAGCGGGGAGCGATGATGCAGATCAAAGTCTGTGATGAGAGAACATGGTGGCCACCTCTGCAGCACCCAGTGACAGAAGGATGCTGACGGAGATTCAGGGAGAAGGTCATGTACCTGCTCAGCTCGAGACCTCCACATGTCCTCCAACCTGTTTGCTCCTCTCTGTGCTCGCCCTTCCTCCTCCTCCTCCTCCTGCTGCCTTCCTCCAGCAGCCATTTATGAGATTGCGTCACAAGTACTCAGATTCAAATGAACAGATTTCAGTCATGAAGGATGAGAGAGGAGGGGAGAGTGGGGGGGATCCGAGTTTCCATGACGACAGCACAGGACTCCTGCCTGATGAACGACGGAGTGTGTGTGTGTGTGTGTGCCCCTACATGTGGTTCTGTGTGTTGATTTGAGGCTTTCACAGCAGGGAGACACCATGAAATATATTCTTGTTTTTATATAAGTGAGTGTGTGACATTATACACACACATTGTGACACACACCAAACCACCATGTTGTGCAACATATTGTCCTGTCGCTACAGTCACTCTTCTACAGGCAAAAAAAAAAAAAAAAAAAGAAAAGTGCAAAAGGAAACTGTCATGATTAGACCAATACAGACTCTCCAACATATTTGAGATTAAACCTATAAGAAAAAAAAACTAAAAGAAAAAAGACACTGTCAAGATGTAGTTTTTATACTATGTAAGATATGTAGTCAAACTTAATTTTCTATTATATTAGACGGTAATTTTGGGAGTTTGTTCCATGTTTCTAGTCTCGAAAGAAACACACAAACCAATGATGTTATGACTCCTGAAAAGACATTTATGTTACAATATAATGTTCCCCCACAAAAAAACAGCAAAATATGTATTTTTTTAGTTCACATCATACAACAGCACTCCTATATAGGCTCCCCCTCAACAAAACAACAATAAGCCCAACTTTAGCTGCCAAGGAATGACTCAGAAAACATGACAAAACAATTTTGCACATTAAGTTAGCAGTTTTGGTCTAAGATTCCACTGCATTAGAAGTTAACTCGAGTCAGTGTGTGCCACCGTTTCTGACACTTTATTCTCACAATAAAAACTATTAAAAATCTTGTAGTGTGACCTTAATACCATGCTGTCACCTCCATCCAAAAAAGTTATCCACAAATTCTTTGACTGCCTTTATAGGTTTTGTTTGAACAGTTGTTACGATAACTGTTTGTAATTTCCAACAGCCTTGGGCAGCTATGCTCAATACTTGGTGAATAACTTTTAGATCAAAGTTCCTACTAGGGGTATTGTGCAAAACAGGCAAAATAGGGTCTTAGTGGGGGCTGTAAAAAGGAAAATAAAAACAGCTTTTGTCACACAACCACATCAACAAGATGTCTAGATTCCCATGGATGATAAACCAGGTTTCAGTGTTTGCGACCAAGCGACCAATTAGTTTTGTCGCAACTATGAGAGAAAAATTGTCACACAAATGTTTTGGACCTGTTAAAATTCAAGCAACAAAACAGCGACTCTGCAACTTGCACGAGAGAGAAGAAAAAAAAAAGACATTTTGCATCGTCTGTTAAAAACTGTCACAGCTCAGAGAGAAACTGGCTTTAAGGGTGTGTGGGGGAACAGCTTTTATCACTCTGCTGTGTCCAGCTGATTCCCAGCGGGTGTTTTGATTGGCTCATTATCGGGACAATGACACCTGACTGCACATCCCAGGAGTGACAACAGACCCACGCTGTGTCACTGTGCACAAGCCCTGACACACCTCCGAATCCTACAAACAGGAGCTCATATACAACACGTGTGTGTGTGTGTGAGTACACACATGTGCACGTTTTAATAGGCTGTGGACAGCACACAGAGTTTTCACCAGGGATGAGTATAGATGTCCATTATTGGCTGCCATGAGCTCAGGGAGGAAACTGGGTCAGAACTGTATGTCTGTTGTATCTTCTCTCTGGTTCAGAACAAACTGTTGAAGCTTTTTTTTTTATTTAGCCCAGCTGTGGTCATACGTTTTCATCCATTATCTACTTTTTTCTCTGTTTTTGTTTTTATGTTTACAGCTGAGTGTGTTCCAAATATAGGGGGATCACACTTCTGAGCCTCCCTGGTAAGGTCTATTCAGGGGTCCTGGAGAGGAGGGTCCATCAGATAGTCGAATCTCAGATTC
>JAUBOC010000071.1:14996342-15006853 GCA_032275365.1 Anablepsoides cearensis
TGTTCACCTAATAAAAGACTATACAATGTGTAGTGTCTTTAAAAGTCAGTAGTACACAACCCCAATAAATTTCTTCACCCTCATGTGCGTTAATACCTCCTGAAGACTTCACTGCTAGTCATGTTTTATGTATCTGTGTGCATTAAAGTGTGAATGTCACAGTGAGAGCATGCACTTTATGTGTGTGTGTGTGTGTGTGTGTGTGTGTGTTTAAGCATCTTATGTACTCACAGGATATTTCTCCAGTGGTTCTGTCAGTAACGCATCTCCAAATATTGACCGGCAGTACTCTGCCATCTTAGCCTGCTGCTTCGGTCTGTGAGACACAAACACACAATTGTGGTTTCACTTTGAAATGTCAATACACTGAATATGTATGTTCTTCCTCCAAATCCCCCCGGAGCGATTAAAGACAACACAGCCAATCAAAATCCTCTCCTCAGCTCTGACAGCTGAGAGTCGCACTCTGACAGGCAGAACCGATCACAAGGGTCAACAAGTGAGGCTGCTGGCTTTAAACAAATAGCTGACTTACGAGTCCACGTGATTCTCAAACGACAGAATGATGGGGAAAGGTGAGGTCTTGAAGGCACAGTCTGCGATAGCCTCGATCACCTCCTGGACAAAATAATCAAACACAAAATATCTTTAATGAAAACAGGCAATAAAAGCAGGATTATGTCAATATTATCACTTTAACTTCTTTTAATCAGAAACTGCAAAAGCAATGAATACATACAACTGTAGATGTATAAAGAATACACCTATATTTACAGTGCAGGTTTATGGTGTGGGGAAAAGGCATGCCTAAGGCTTTAAGTCTTTAGGGCTCGGCTGTCCTAGAGTTTGGGACAGCTAGGAGGACCTAGGGTTCTGTGGCTGTGGAAACAAATACTCAGATGTGAGAGCTTTTCAAAAAGAAGAACTTTTGGTTGACCTCAAGGAAGTTCAGGCAAACTTGTTTGATGATTCAGAAAAGAAAAGCAGACCTTGTACCAGGCTGTGTTTGGTTTGGGCGGGAAACGGCTGACACAGCCTGGGAATGTTGTTGAGTTGGAAAAAAAAAACATTTTGAGAATTTCCTTAAACTGGTCCCTCTATCTACTCAATATCAGGCAAAATCTGAGGGTGGGGAAGTTGAGTTGACTGTCATGACAGAGGTCATCAAGGGTGTTTGAAGATCCCCGGTGGCAGAGCATCAGGAGTGGGTGAGAATTGCCCTGACATTGTGGGGCTGTCGTGGTTGGCACGGTTCTTCAATTTTGCATGAAAGAATCAAGTAAAGTTTGCTCCAGTGGGTCAGAAGGGAGTTTTCTTCCCCCCCCCCCCTGCAGACTTGCTAATGAGATCATGGCAGTTTGACTGTCCTAAAGCTGAGCTTGTTCCCAGTGTGGGTTGGACTCCACTCACTCTTGTCTCCAGTCCTGACCTTCAACGCGCACTGGCGCAGCACAGAGCCTAGAAGAGTCAGCTCATCAAAGTCTAAGACTGTGGTTCTCAACTGAAATAAAGTGAAATGCTTCATCCAGGTCAGTGGATAGTCTTTGCCTCAAGCAAACAAGTTGACGTATCTTGGAGACTTGTTTACTAGTGGTTGTAGGTAGAGCAGGAAATGGACCAATGGATTGACGTTTTATATGCACAAACTAAAGAACTGCTCTGATATATCATGGCATAGAAGAAATTGAGTCAAAAGGCAAAGCTCTTGAGGTTCTGATCCATTTATGTTCCAACCTTCACCAACAGACAAGAGATATGGATCATGACCAAAAGTTTATGAAGGGGCTTCCTTCATTGCTGGAGGCATTTTCTATCTCAGGCGTGGGCAATCCTGGTTCTCGGAGGAAGCTATCCTGCATGATTTGTTTTTTTCCTTGCACCAAAACACCCGATTCAGTGATTGAATTACCCTTTCAATGTTTGCAGAAGTTTAGTAATCATCTATTCATTTAAATTAATTCAGGTGTGTTGGAACAGAAAAATAATTAAAACATGAAGGATTTAACCCTTGTGGACCATATTACCCAATCCTGATCTATTTTCTCTGATCTGGGGATGCTTTAGGTCCCACCAGGAGAAACCTATAGTGTCGCTGAGGAGAGGGACGTCTGGGTTTTTCTTCTGGACCTGTTGTCTCCAAACCTGACTTCAGGTAAGGAAGGAAGGGAGGACGGATGGATGGATTGATAGATACATGGATGAATGGATGGGTGGCTAAATAAATGAATGGATAGATGGATGAGATGATGGATAAATGAATAAAAGGATAGATGGATGAATGGGTGGATGGATAAATGGAAGAATAGCTGAATAAATTGATAAATTGTTAGATGGATGAATGTATGATTAATGAATAAATGGAAATATGGATGGATGAATAGACGGATGGATGGATGGATGGATGGATGGATGGATGGATGGATGGATAAACAGATTGATGGATGGATGGATAAATGAATGGATAGATGGATGAATGGATAAATGGCTAGATGGCTAGATGGATAAATGAATAGATGAAAGAATAGATGGATAAATTGATAGATGGGTGAATATATGATTAATGGATAAATGGAAAGATGGATGAATGGATGGATGGATGGATGGATGGATGGATGGATAGATGGATGGATGGATAAATGGCTAGATGGATAAATGAATAGATGCATAAATAGATGGATAAATGGATAGATGCAATTATCTATCCATTTGATAGATATATACTGATATCAGACCCCCCCTATGTCTGATATACTGTGTTTTTAATGGATAAATATAGTGAAAGAGGTAATGTTTTTCCTGTCAGTCATGTCTAACTAATTTCAGTAAAAATATGTATCTATAGTTTAAACATGTAGCAGTGAGTTGGAGTCAACTTCAGTAGAAACAGTCTGAGATCACATTTCTAAGCCTCTGACTGTCTAAATCAATTACGCCATCGTTAACAACAGTTCAGTTCAGTTAATGCCTTCATTTCCATTTGCAGCCTCTCTTCCAATAAAAGTCTTTGTAACTCAGCCTTCTCCATCTGTGGCTCTCTTCCATCTTTCACAGCTCTTCTCTTTTTGCATTTCACTCTCAAACTGATTCCATTAGGACTGCTCTGCTTCTTCTGTTACTTTCATTAGAACCTAATTGTATTCCATCAATCAATTCAGCCATTTATTTTTCTTCTTTTCTCTTGACACCAACTCTCACCTTAAGAGTTTTAAGCTCTCCCCCTCCACCTCATACAAAGGTATTTTTTTTAAATCTCTAGAGACTTCAATCTCTCGCCCCTTGGCATTCTTCTTTCAAACCGTTTGATGCATTTGTGTCTTCTTCCTTATTTTCCAACCCTTGCTTTCTTTTTTAATCTATATATTTTTTCTCCTGCCAGTGTTGTATCCCCTGCAGTAAACAATCATAAGGCATCTATAAAAATACATGTTTTTATGAAAGAAATGCATTTGAATCTTTATACTAAGATCACATTCATGAATAGTTGTTTTTTTAGATACACAGGCAACATTAATGTCTATCATTACATTTATGGATTCAGACAGCTAATTTGAGCTAAAGAAAACTATTTTTTGATGTATGCTAAATTTGAATGTGTCAGCAAGAGGGAACTAAACGGATTGTGCAGAGCAGCGCGGTGAGTTCACCACTTTCTAAAGCACTGTGATGACAAATAGTTGACTTAATAAATCTGGTAAAACATCAGTATTTACTCATTTTTGCTGTAATCCCGGCTTCATTCACATTTGAGCATGGACTTAACAGAAATAACCTTGATGTGCAGGAGATTATTTGCTATTCTTATAAAGTCAAATAATCTGTTGTATTAACATTTTTCACAAAGTCACAGTTTCTAAAAAAACTGTCATAGTATCAGAATAAAATATACTGTTTTACACAACATTTCTGTCTAAAATGCTACCTTAAATCTGCAGTAGGTACGTTATATAAAAAGGTATTATTTACACATTTGTTAAAACTGTCACTACATACATGTTTATTTACATGAGTTATCACAGCCGTCATCTTTACTTACAGCACCTCAGCATCATGAGGACTATGGGTGTCGACTATGGCTCTCGGAGATTACAGAAAATATTTTTTAGCAGCGTCAGCTGTGGAATTAAAGAATCTGCTTTAAACCTAAAGGAATGAAATGTTAATGCTGTGTCTCCTGTGGGTCGTACAGTTACAGAAATAAAAATCTATATAATCATATTCATCTGCTCCGGTTTACCTTTGGTCGAATATTTTTAGTTTAAGTGTAAACAACTGTGTTACATAGTTTTTATTTATTCAGAAAAAGAGTTGCGCACCGCTACCCTCGCTACCGCTAATATCAGGGTAAATTGTTATCTTAAACAAATGATGAGGATGAAGGTTGTTGAAAATGTTGCGTTAAACAAAGAGCAGAAGCTTCACCTAAAATGGTTTTAAACAGTCTATTTGGGTCAAACACAGATAAAGACTGACAGAGGGCTACAGGTGATTATCTGAAGTGAAAATGGAAGTGGAAGGTTTGAGCAGTGCTGCTAAATATTTATTTAACACCTCCATCGCCTCATCTTGAGCCTGCTGCAGTTTAGACTTTGTCGTGTTGAAAGTAATGGAACAACCCGGAGAGATCGCCACGTCAGTGTCACAGAAAAAACAGCAGAGGCATTTAACAGACCTGACTCTGACATGTTTAGTTGATGAGAAGCAGCGCTGGTCATAAAGAGACTTGGATGTAAACTGCTAAGATTTGGGGCATTTTATCAGCTGTGATACACAGTGTTTAATTATTTAACGACTCAGTGAGAAAGAGTCGAATCTTCAGGCAACACTTAAAAACATGCATCACTTTGTAAAAGAAACCTTGGCAAAAGCTGTAGAAAACTTCTAACAGTTTTGAGATGCATTACTGCATTAAAAAAAAAAACGTTGCCTTCTGAGAAGCTATGTTTAATATTGAATGACAAAATGAGGTTTTGGACCAACATTTGCTGCTGTTTTCCTTTTTAGGAGGAAAAAAAATAGTAAAAACTAATAAAGCTCACTCTGAATGTGTTTGCAGCTGTGGGGAGAAGTTTATGTTCTCATCATAGGCTTAATGCGTTATTAATTTGTGGCCAATTAATATTTTAATGATCCCTTCTCTTCTAAAATAATCTAACACAAAACTTGTGACATCTTGCTAGAGAAGTTTTTAACCCCCTCCCAAACCTGCCCCTCATCTCGTCTTACCTTAAAAGAGATTTCCGTCGTCATGGTGAAGCCGTGAGTGATGACAGGTTCTTCTTCTGTGGTGCGACCCTTCCAGCAGTCCAGTTCAATGCAGCGGCACCCTGACAAGAGGACCTGTTTGTACATCTCAACCGAAGAGTTTCCTGCAAGCTGACCCGCTGCAAAACACAAGCAGGGATAAAATAAAATAAAACGAAATAAAATAAAACAAAATAAAATAAAATAAAATTAAATTAAATTAAATTAAATTAAATTAAATGTAATAAAATAAAATAAAATAAAATTAAATTAAATTAAATTAAATAAAATAAAATAAAATTAAATTAAATTTAATTTAATTAAATTAAAGCCCACACACCAGCTCGTTTACCTTTTTAGTTCCTGGAAGGCAGTAAAAGCAACAGAAATGTCTGAAGCAGGGAAATCTCATCACCAGCGTCACCATTAGTGAAGCAATTGTCACTTCGAATTAGCAGTTTGCCTCTGTGCAACTTGAAAAGTCTCAAGGTGGGAGACGGATCTCTGTTCCCACTTCAGTTAGCACTTAGCATCTTAGTGTTGCTCCACTTTTCACCTCTTTTGATGTTTTTTTTTTCTTTTTTCAGTTTTTTTTTTGTCTTTTGATTGAAACGTTTATTCAATTAACCAGGGCCCTCGTTGCAATGTAATGAAACGCAAACTAAAAACCAAAATTACACAAATGGTTAATGCTTTTCTTTTTTGGCTATACTTCCTTCAGTAGAGGTCACCACAGAAAGTGAATTGCACAGAATATTTATCAAATATTTTATCTTGCTGGCCAGTCAGTGCTCAAAAACACGCCTTAGAACTTTAAGACCATAGATTTAATATCGCCATATTAGTTTATTACAGAGTACAGCCAGCCTAATGTGAGCCAATCATGAGACTCTCAGGGGTTTTCAGATGAGCACTTTGTTTACCCACATTCAAAATTGTCTATCAAGATATTGTACCTTTGAGTTTTACAAAAAATAAAACAATTACTTTGGAGACACTTTATTAAAAAACTTTTCCAATTAAGCTGTAAACTTAATAAAAAAAAAACACCCCAAGGACAGAAATCTGTTAACTCTATTGGAGTAGAAAAACTTGTCACTTTGAAAATATTCAAAGGAGTCTGTGTTTGTTAAAAGAGAAAATTCAAAATTTGTTTTTTCTCATTGCTTCTTTTTGCAGGCGGAGGTATTACAGAAATGCTGTTTCTTTCATTGCTGGAGAAATCTGATCCACTTGAAAGACTCAATGCTCTCCAGTTTCCCCTCGGAATAGATTTGAATAGATGAATTCTAATATCCATTGAGAAGAAAATGCCCCGTGTATTGTGAATGCCTGCCAGGAAGCAGTTACTGTGACTACCAGTCAAAAGAAATATTTAACTCACGAATACCAATGAAATGAGTCTCAATGCCATGACTTGATTGGATAACCTCTTGATAGGTAACACGGGAAGGAGAACTGGATAAGCACCAGCCTGTTTGACTGACTGACCTGTGAAGTATAGAGTTGAGTGGTTTCACTTGTGCAACTTTAATAATCTTCCTGAATGCATGACCGATTTGTTCATTTGTAGAGAAATAAAAGGTGGATTTGTGCAGGGTGAGCCCCTGACTGATAAGGCACATTTTAGACTCGTGTCAGACATGCTGAGTGTGTGTGTGTGTGTTTACCTGTGAGGTATGTGTTGTGTGAGGAATTGATAAAATAGTGGGAGAGGGGAAAGGTCATGTCTTCACTCTGGTCCAGCTTCTCAGGGGGAATGATGCTGTTCTCTTCTCCGTTCAGGTACCTGGTGAAGCCATCCACTGAGATCTGACCTGCATGAAAACAAGAGTGGACCAGGCAAGATGTATTTGTCAAAATCTTCTTTTTCTTTGGTGTCAAAGAACTACAATTCACAGTTGTGCATAAACTGTGTATAAAAGATGGAAAACAAAGTCACTAAAAACGTACATTAACTCTTAAAACTCCCAAAAAATGCCTAGGAAAAAACATACTCCAACTAAATTAGATGCTGTTCTTGAACTTATTGGAATTCATATGCAAAAGCATGAGCTCTTTGTAAAAGTAACACTCTGATTTTTTAATTCTCAGCAGTCTAAATGATTGTAACTATAACTATTATGTGGTTATTGAAGCTGGAACCCACAGAAATCAAGGTAGACTCAGCTGGTCAAAAGAAGTGTCAATCAAAGGGGAGGGTCTACAAAACCATTATTTAAAATTGTAAAGTGCTCTTGAAAAGTGCTATATAAGACTAATGCATTATTATTATTAACATTATGACATTGTGGTGTTTAAATCTGAAACCTTTAGTGAGGCTCTGTATTCAAACTGAGTCATTAGGTTTAGGGTCAGCCACAGAGTCAAACATGAGATATCACAGGTTATAATGCTGGAATTCACAGCCTCTGATAGGTCTGCTGTCAAGATTTCTGAAATGTTTTGGCTACTATTTGTGTAATTTTTGCATTTGTTGTCCCATTTTGGTCTGACATGAGGGGCCAATGGCTAGTCCAAACAGAACTACTACCAGAGGATTACTGTTGTCTTCATTAAAGCCAACTTTACAATCTTAAAATCTCAATTTAAAAAAACGAAGTTTTATAACAACTCATACAAACTGCATCTTGAAATCATTGTTGTTTTATGATGGCAAATTTTGCTTAGGGGTTGTTTCTGTGGTTCTCAAGCAAACCCACTTCTGAAGTGGATGGTCCTACTGGTCTTACAACAACTACAGTGTTCAAATTTCCATAGCAGCTCAAACAAAACAGCAATTAAACATTTATAATATTGCATTGCATGACTTCTAAGTTGAAATATTATTATTAAGCTAAGTGTCCCAGGCTGCACAGAGTGTGCTACATCTAGCTGCTGCTGTTTTCACTTCAAGACGTCAGTGTAAATTGCCATTTAATGTGAAACTGATACAGATGTAAAGGTTTATAAATCAGTTTGCACATAAACCACTTCAGAATTTTTGAGGTTAGAGTTGTTTAAAGATGAAAGTCGCTTTGGTCTTAAAAGCCCACTTCAAAATGTCTAAAAAAACTGCATTAAGTACCGCTTTTCAGCTTCACGTTATCAGCTAAATATGGTGGTGAAACAAAAAAAAATAAAGAGGTTCAGCTTAAAAGCTACACATTGAAAGGTAACAATACTCTGTTTTTGTATCCAGTCTGAAGTTCAATTTCCTTCCATCTAAAAGAGGCGCTGTATAAGAGTATAAATTATTCCTGCGAGCCTCAGAGCTTTCCAAAATGATGGGAAAAAGCATCAAAAAGCAGCAGCAGCAGGGTTGATGGAAGGTGCCTCTCACTACAGTGAATATGTGCCGAAGCTCACACATAACTGTCAATCATTCTGACACACTGATACAAAGAAAACTGAGACAAAGAAAACAAAAAAATGGGATTACGAATAAAAGTAATATTTGGATTACAGAAGTATGGACAAATAAAACAACCACTCATATAGCCATTTTTTAACACTTAAAACTGTTTTATAGGGCTATTTATTTACTGTTATTTAACCAGGCAAGTCCAGTTGAGATTTCTGATCTATTTTTCTAGGGAGGCCTGGAGGCCACCTATTCTATTGTACATGTTTTTGGGCATGAGGGAAACCGGAGTAGCCGGAGAAAACCCATGCAAGCACGAGGAGAACACGCAAACTCCGCACAGAAAGACACCAGGTCCAAACCAGGGATCGAACCCAGGACCTTCTTGCTGTGAGGCGTCGGTGCTAACCACTGAGCCGTCATGCCGAGTTAAGCATTAATGAGTTAAGAAACCATCAGTTGATTTATATGATTTGATGTTATATTTTAGTAAGAATTTTGTTAATAAAATTTATTAACAAAACAAACTTACTAAATGTGGTTCTTATGCTATAAAAAACTGAAAAATGTCATGTGGCTCATGCATTTAGATTAGATTATCCTTTTTATAGTTTTGTTTGCTGAAATCCTTCAAGGTCAATGCCTTGTTTCAAACATTTTACTGCAGATATGATGACATATTACCCTGAATTATATGAATTATTAGAAGCTTGAATGCCTGAAAAGGCATCTTCGATCAAAGGGTATCAGCATCTCTTGACATTTCAGGCTGTAATGAGCCTTTATCAAGTCCATAATAAATAATACAAGGGTTTGAAAAATGCTAAACTAACCCTCAAAGTTGCTTTTTTTTTGTTGTTTTTGTCCCAATCACCCTTGACAGCCTTGACAGATTTGCTGAGCTCCAGACCCCAAGTGTGCTTAAAAGATCAAACATTAGAAAATCCATAGGTCATAAGCAGTCAAGAAAGAGCTTGAATAATCCACATGTAAGATTATATGCCACATATGCATTACCATACTCAGCCCGCAGCACACCTGTGTGGGGGACTGGGCACTCCAGCGAAACCCAAACACCTTCTAAACCCGCCTACACGCTCACATGGAGGAATCTTAAATATGCTAAGTGATGCAAGCTTGACGAGTGCAGCAGGTCCCTCCGGCCACTTTATGCTAATTATTGCGGCGCCGCCCTCTGCAGAGTTGCCGGGCTAATTAACGCCGGCTGCTGCGCGTGACATCTGAGCTCCGTCGTCGCACTCGCCGCCTTGTCGGCTGCCGGGACGTCTCTTCGCTCGGCTGAAGGGCTAAGCTGCGCATCGCGCCGACTCGCACGGACACGTTTAAAGAGCTTCCCTCAGTTCTCAAGACAATTGTAGGTCACAGCCAGAACAATTAGGTTAACGCGGCCGGGATTATAGGTGTAACGGAGTGAGAGGAGAGCAGGGTTGTTCTAAAGGGGAGACATGATGAGAAATACTGCATAGGAGAGACAACAAATACCCTCTTTAGAATTTAATGGTGTCCTTATAAGACAGGAGGGATAAAATGCTTGAAATATATTAATATAATTACTGTGGATGGATGAGACTAAAGTGTCTTGTCTAATTTAGCCTTTAATTCATGTCTTTAAGCAACGTCACAAGGTTAAAGCAAGCTCAGCCTACAAAATCAAAGGCCTAACATTCCTCAAAGGAATGCATATTGCCTGCTGCCTTTCATGCCAAAGTGTTGAGCTAAGATCATCTTATGCTGAAATATTTAGTAAGTTATTAATTGTTGCTAAAGCGGTCAAACCCTAAAAGTATTATGTGAGATCTATTAACACTGCAAAAACTGTCCATCTAACTAAGTTTTAAAACCTTATATCCAACCAAAAAGTCTTTTTGATCTTGTTTTGAGACTGATTTACTAAACAAGAACTGAT
>JAUBOC010000071.1:15116800-15128630 GCA_032275365.1 Anablepsoides cearensis
CACATGCAGACATTCCCTTTTTACATCACTTCCTTTTTCTTCACATGCAAATATCTCAACAACCGTTCATCTCAGCGACGTGAAATTTTTTTTGCAACATGTTATCAATGTTATCTTTTCAAAAATACATTCATGTTTATTACAAAAATTTGATGCCACAGGCACTTTAATTTAACATACAAAGCATTCAAAATGATCTGTTTTGAAGATTCATCTTATTTTGAAATCCAGAAGAACTCCACATTGTTATGCTCTTTTGACATGAAGTCATTTCACGACACTTAGGTGATACAAACACTTTCCTGGCATAACATGAGTGAAACAGTAACTGCATCACCCAAATGTATGTTATCAAAAAGGTTGTAAACTTTGCTGGTGGAAGGCTGCTGGTGTGTGGAGAGTTCTGGCTGCAGAGAGCTGAACTTGAGAAGACAGGTCAACATGGGTCAACTGAGTCCAGCTAAACAAACACGCACTATCAAAGAGGAAATTTCCTGTCCAATCTGCAAGTTTTCACTTCACAGTTAGTGTTCGTTCACAGGACGATCCTCAGGGATTTGCACAAATGAGTGTCTATTCAGGGCTACGTTGTTAACTGATCACCTTAATGTGTATACGGCAGAACAAACAGCAGAAAGATCCAGAACAGGCAAGAAAGCTGAGATTATAGGGAGTTAATTCGCAGTTTGGGTGAATTTTCTTTCAACATTTGCTTTACTGCTTTTAAAGCAACTCGTATTTCATTTGAATAAATACTGTAAGAATGATATTTTCATTTACGCTAAGTTAGATCCAGCTAAAGTGCTGCACGCAGCTTTGTCACACAACAATTAACCATCAGTGAGGTTTTGGCTCTGAAGCCCTGCAACGTTTCAGTTTGCTTCCCAGCCATAATTCCTTCCACTCTCTTCGACTCTGTTACCTGTCAGCATGCTCTGCAGAACTACTGCGTTCCTTATCTTGACATGCACATATGTGCACATCCACATGTTGCATACACTAAGAACTGATAAAATAGTTCTAACAGTTGCGAGCGCTTCCATAATTTATAGGAGGATAAGTTTGTAGGCTTAGTGCTGCAGCAGTGTCTCTCTACAGGAGAATGATTTTTTGTTGATGGAGTCATTTCCAACTAAAAAAGATATTAAAGCAATAGGTCTGATGTTTTTAAGTAAGGTTCTAAGAAAATCATTTTTCTACTTGCCATAAAAGGATTTTTATTTACCTCAGTTTTGATTAATCAGATTTTAATTCTGACAAGAATGACAAGCAGAGCCTCAGAGCATTTTAGACTAACTCCAATCTCAAAGATTTCTGAAACGTTTATATGATTTCTATTTTACAAACATTTAAACTGGATGAAAATTTGCATTACACAGATATTGCTACTAGTAGCTCATGATATTATTTGCTCTTGCAAAAAAATCGCATCATTCTATAAAAAAAAAGTAATGTAAAACTGACAGCAATGTAATAGTTTATTAAACAACATTTACACAATCCAATATTTAAAAGCAATTCGAGACTGGAGTTGTTTTAAGATGGCAGCTATTCTATTTGGTTTTGGCCTTGCTCAGATTAGCCATTATCTCATTTGTTTTGGTGAAAACGAAACTCTTTTAAAATGCTGAACTATTCATTTAGGCCTATTAAAACCCTAACAATGTTTAACATATGAAAATAAATAATTTTTCATAAAAAGTTAGGAGATGGTGTTGAACAATTAAATGAAGTAGTAGTATAAATTTTATTCAAAAACTGCGAAAAACAAAAGCTACAGAGCCGGCTAACACTAATGACTGCCTCATGTGTACACTGTTTTGTGTTCCTCTTTTTGGTGTCTTAAAGCTTAGCTTTCAGAGCTTCTGTGTATGTGGTGACGTCTCTTGTGGCTGCGTATAAAAGTTACTTAAAGTACAAGAGCACATGCTCACGCCGTATTATTGTGAACAAGGTTGGTTTATATGTGAGCCACTGAAAGGACCTCCCCCACCATATTGCAAAGATTTTTCATCACATGAAAACCAACAGGGGGTGGTATGCATTCAGGGCGAGTCGCTTCCATGTGCCCTGTCCACTTAAATTAGTTGGGCCTCGCATCAAGCAGCATCTGGTTCCAATATGGAGCCAGGCGGAAGGGTGGGTGCCTCAATGTGCGGCGGAAAATACAGCCTACTGTACCTTTAAATAGCCCTCAGGAGGCTAAAGATGCTGGCGCTATCGTCCTATCCCGAGATTCTTTGTATCTGGCCTTACACTTCTTCCCTTTGAAAGAGGACAAATGTACAATTAGGCAGGAATGCCTGCAATGCCGTCTTCCAAACCTATGCTGGCTTCAGCATATGAAGGACTGAGGTTACATGCCATAAACCTCCTTCACTGTTTCGTGGTGAGATGCACCGTCATATCCGAGCCAGGCTGGGTTTCTCCGGTTCTGCTGGTCGGTGTTTAGGTTAGCCTTTTGTTGTTCTGGTCCTGCTGCAGTTAGCCAGGTCCGGTCTCTGTCTAAGATCCTTTATGGCACAAGTCTGCAAAGATCCCTCCTCCTCTTCTTCTTTCCCTGGACAAGAGGCACTTTAGAGCTTACCCATAATTCAAAGGTTTCCAGCTCAACCATAATTCACACTGCGCTCTGCTCTAACTAAAGAGGCTGTCTGTGACTACGGTGATTGCATGTTTGTCAAGTGACTTGTCAGTGTAGCAGACTCTGTAGGAGGGAAAGAGTAGGATCAAAAACATGCTAGCACACTCATAGGAAGCGAGCATAGGACCGTGCACGGTGCATGATCCCTCTGCCATATATAAAATGAAAGGATAAACAGCTAAGTAAAGTCAATGAAGACAAAATCATCGAAATAAATACATGCAGACACTGAAGTGTAGACCAGTGACCATCAACTGGCAGCAAATGGATGGATGCATAAAATATAATAGTGCTTATATATTTTTGTTGAATACTTGGGAACTTGGACAGTGAAGTCATAACAAAATCAGCATCCCCATAGGCTGGTTCCAATATAACATTTACACCATGTAAAATAAGGTAAACTTGGTAAAAAAAAAGTATAATCATCTTAATTGTTGACGCCTAATAATTTCGTTTTACTTTTCATATTAAAATATATATATTTCTAATATGTTTAGTTGTAGTTATTTTGTGCTTACAAAAAAGGCACCGTGACTGTGTGTGGGGGCGAATAAGTGGGACTTAAAGCTCCAGAGTTTGCAGACTCTGATTTCATAAACACAGTATGGTACACTGCAAAAAATGTCAGTCTAACCAAGGTTTAAAACCTTATATCCAGCCAAAAAGTCTTTTTGATCTTGTTTTGAGACTGATTTACTAAACAAGAACTGATTCAGAATGTGTAAGATAATTTGCCTTGTTAGCCTGTAAACGTTACTCAAATTAAGTCAAAAAGTTCTGCCAATGGAGTAAGAAAATTTTACTTGGTAAGATTCTTGGAATAAAATTGAGTCAAATCAAGTATTTCAAGAATCTTACCAAGAAAAATTTTCTTACTCCATTGGCAGAACTTTTTGACTTAATTTGAGTAAAATTTACAGGCTAACAAGACAAATAATCTTACACATTCTGAAAACAAGATTAATATTCTGTCACAATCAGTTCTTGTTTAGTAAATCAGTCTCAAAACAAGATCAAAAATACTTTTTGGCTGGATATAAGGTTTTAAAACTTGGTTAGATAGACAGTTTTTGCAGTCTAGCTCCTATAAAGTAAGACCTTGTGGCTTCAATTTTGAGCAACCAAAGAAAGCAAAGATATTTCATCCTTATTGATGAGCCAGTGAAATTATATAGCTATGATTATTGTGCTTCTGGACCATAACATGTTTTAGAATAGATGTTAGAAGTAATGAAAAGTAAACTTAACGTTTGAGGTAATTTACTTACATTCATCAGCCAAAAGAAGCATAGCCACTGTTTCACTCTGCCCTGCTTTATCTTAAACCATATTGACACTGCAACTCTTCTGTGTTCAAAGTACATTTCAAACTGATTAGGATGAAAGAAAAAGGAACTTAAATACCACATTTTAATGAGGTATCATACAAATTAAGGTTGGCGAGTAGCGAACAGGATTAAATGTGAGCAAATCGACTTACGGAAAACCCTTCTGGTCTATCAATGGCTATCTTAACACAGCATGTCTGTGTTTCCATTTCCAGCAAGGGAGGAGAGTATGGGGTGAGCGACACAGTGGGATCAGATAAGACTGATGATGACAAGGCAGAGGGAATCGATGACAAATTTTTGACAGCTCTGGCCCATGTCTTCAGACCTGGCCCTTCTGTTGACATATAGATCACAGTACACCTCAAAATACACACAGATCCACTGTTAGGCCTGCAGATACTTGGGTAATATGTAAGTGATTAGCCCGGCCAACCGCAGGAAAACAGTTGCAGAGTCCAGCTCAGGCAAGAAATAACCACACAAAAAATCTGGAGATGTTACATGAAATGACTGTTTCTCAGTTTTTCCCTCTTACTTCTGTTAAGAAATCCTTGTCCTTTAACCTTTCACACAGGAGCAAACACACGCACAGAGCAACAACTGAAAACAATAGGTCAAACACGTCGCTTCTTCACTTATTGAATATTGAGAACGTGTCATCAACAGTCCACTGGCCAAAAGAACGAAACACCGCCACTCTCAAACAAGTGATAACCACAGAGAAATTTCATTAAGCTGTGACTTCCTCTCTGGTCCGTTCTTACATCAGAAGATCAGAGGTCAAGAGGATCTGTTAGCGGTGACAGAAAGGATTATGGGTGTAGGCATTCCATTGGCAGTCATTACTGCCCTCAGTCAGCACCCGGTACTCCCCCTCGTCACTTTTTTCTCATCCTCCCTTTTCTCTGTCTCTTCTCTCTCGTGTCCTTTGACAGGCTAAGAAGCAATTAGTGTCACATTAGTGATCCATGGTGCAATTTGTTACTCATCCCAAAGCTGCTGCTGCTCCACGTTTATTTTATTTTTTTCAAAATTAAGTTTTGCTTTAACCCACCCCACCCCCGCCCCTCCTTTTATTTTTTGTAAATCTGAAACCTTTAACTCATGAAAGTTTATATAATATCTAGGCTGTAAAAGAAGAACAGAGCCCTTGTATAATTTGACCAACATCTCAACTTTGTCCGCAGCTTTTCAAACTGTTACTCTACATTCCTTTTACATTACAATCACCTATCCAAATACAATACTCAAAGAAAAGGAAAAATGAGTATGAGCAGAAATGTGAGGTTTGGACCCCTACACCAGAACCCCAGCCCAGTGGGATTCTTCACATTCCAGGCTGTGCTGGAGCTGAAGCTGGTAATAGATCTGAGCAGGCCTGCTGGGCTCAGCGCATTGTGGCCTGTCCTCCTTTCTTTGGTTTTGTGCTTTGGAACAAGACAGCTTCTCTCCTTGAAGGACATCTTACTGAGAACAGCCTCAGGTACTGACTTTTTTCCCCCCATGGCATTAAAAAAGCACACATGAATGCATTTTATCCCTTCGTTTCCACCATCCCATGCAGCCAGCATCGTGGTAACAGGATAGTGGGAGTTTACATCACGGCAGAGCGAGGGGCTGGATCTTTTTGACAGTAATGCAAGGGACACTTGTTTACCTAACCTTATGGGTCACAGTGCAGTTTGGAAGGGAATGAATGACTTCATTTCAGGGTTTAAATTAAAGGGTTCCTCCTCGCTCCAACTTAAAACAGATTTGAGCATACTTTGGAATGAAGAAAAGTAGTGACTCTGTGTAGAGTTCTCTTCTCCGGCTAAAACAAAAAGTGGCAAAAGAACTGTAGTAATCGCATCAACGTGAACCTCCTAAAGCTGCTTTGAATCTGTAGTTTCACAGCATGACATTTAACATATTTATCTACCGTTTTTACAGTCTTTTCCAAATCTAACCAATGCTCCGCACATATAAGTTGGATAATTCTTTCATTCACGCTGACATGGTGTCAGTTACTTCAATGGTTATTGGGCAACGCCATATTTGAGGGAAATTGCTACCTTATGTGCCTTTAAAAAAACCACAGGGTTTTTGAATGGGACCTTTTAAAAAGAGAGTAGTGTTTCATTTAGAGTTGGTGGTCACTCTGGCGATGTGATTTTTACCACCGAGAAGCATTGGAAGCATTAACACTCACACATGGCATCAAGGCCTGCTGTGGTGGCGATCAAGTGCTTTGGAGATGCTGAGACACCATAAGAGCACAAATTAGAGCTCATCTCTCTCGTACTCCACACACACACACACACACACACACACATACTAAAACGTTCAGAGCTACAGAAGCACGCTTTTTCCTCTCGCCTTTCATGCTGCTTTGCTCGTCAAAGGCGAATTGATTAAAGGCCTTTTTCCTAAATGACTTCCTTTTTAGGCCCATTATTTGCCAATAACCAAAGGAGAGCCGATTGAGATCAGTAGTCTAATCTGTTGTTTCCCGCTCCTTCTTATTGGTGTTTTTGTTAGAGCTCAGCAAAACGCGCTCACCCCCTTTTTCCTGTCAGTCATCAGGTTGTAATACTGGGGCTCATGGCTGTAACTTAAGACTGCTCAAGGACTCACGCAAGGACCCTTTTTTTTTTCAAATAACAAGTCACTCTCCAAACTCTCTGACAAATAGGCCATGCCACAAAGAGCCTGTAACTCTGCCGCCCAGGGGAAAAAAAATTGCTTTGAAGCTCCAACAGAAAAAGAGGACTCCTCCAGTGCAGACAGGGAAACGCTAAAGGGGTGAGAGCCGCCTTTAAGATAACAAAAATCCTTGAGTCTTTTATCATGCAAAAGATACACAACTGAAGGATTATCTAAAATGAAAACAAGTTACTTTTCTGTCACTCTATAAAAAGTTGAAGCATGTTTTAACTGCTTCTTGAGTAACAATTTGGGTTAGAGATAAATTTTAGTATTAAAAACACAACAGCTGACTAAAATAAAGAAAATGAAACGATAAGGACTTCTGTTCCTGCGTCAGCAGAAACACCGACAGTGTCACCATTCCTCAAGGCTCTAATCAGAACACACCATCTCCCTTCAACTTCAAACAATCCTTCTAAACACCTGCTTGTATCTCCCCTCTGCATCTTGTGTGGGTAAATACCACCCATTCTTGTTCGCCTGTTTACAGACGGGATCTCCTCTGGACAGTTATTTCTTCTGTAGCCCTGCATCCACATCTCCTCTCAAGATGAAGAGCTGAAAGAGATGAAAAGCAGACTCCTGGCTCTCGGGGGAGGGGGTGGGGGTGGGGGGCTGGGGGGGTTGCAAAGGTAAGAAATGTGTGGTTTTTGAAAAAAACAAAAAACAAAAGTTACATTCATCCAGGTGGTCCCAGACACCCTATCACAACAGAGGTCCCAGATTGAGCGCCATCAAGATTGGGTTAAAAACAATGCAGAGGTATGCTCGTATCTCTCTCTTTAATGATTAATCTGATCAAACCAACTTCTCGTGTGTCAACACCGGCGCTCTCTGATCTCTTTCGACTCGTCATCCGAACAAGTAATAACAAGAAGAGTTATGTCTTACAGCAGCTTCACAATCACCTTCATAAGATGAGGCGCCTAGCCTCAAAAAGAGCTGTATTAAACACTAGACAAACTATAAATGCTCCTAGTTGGCTGCAGAGGCACTGATATGTCTGATGCCTAGTTTTATACAGGGACAGACAATGGATCAAAATCTAATATTTATTGCTCTCTTTTTGGCAGCAGACAGTAATATGTGTGTGGGTGTTTATGTGCATGCACATATGCAATTATTCTTCATTAACAAGCTTTCATTATGCACTAAATTCTGTTTTAAGGGTGATTATAGACATTATATTTTCTTTAAGTTGCTGTGAAGCTACACAGTAAAGTTAAATCAACACTTAAAGAGTTCAATTTAACATTGTGTCCGAGTCTATTTGGTCCTTATCGGAATTGGTGTCAATTTAACTCTTTTCATAGTGTTAAATTTTCAGAGTACAATTTAACTCTAAACAGAGTTAAAAATTAACACTGACTAACACAGTACAGTGTTAATAAAACTTAACACTTCAAGTTAAATAACTCTGATGAGAGTAATTATGACTCTAAGCAGAGTTAATAAGGTACTCTACTGTGGTGACAAATCAACTCTGATTCTCATGCTTTTCAACACTGCATTGAGTTATTGATGGTTAACACTGAATGTTCATATACCTCCTAGGAGTGTTAATTTTACACTCTACTGTGTTGATTATTTACTCTTCTGCTGTGTAGCGGGGTGTAAAACAGACACTATGAGGTGTCATTACACAGCAAATGTGAAAGTGTAAGTTTAACAGTTCAGAGTTAAGATCAACTCTTTTTAGTGTTGCATTAACATTACACAGTAATTACTGGATGAGTGTAATAGAATCGACTTTCACACACCAGGAAGTACCTCTCACTGATGGTGCCGATTTATGGCCAATAACACAAACTTAAACTTGATCATCTGATAAACCTGAACAAAACAACTAACTAGAACAACTAATTTTTACACTCATGAACTTCTTTAACACTCATAAACAAGCAAAAACATCATTTGTACAAGATTTCTCAGCAAGGAATGCTGGGTAAATACAGGTCTGTCCAACATGAGGTGGAAGAGGGCGGGGCTTTTTCAAAAAGCTTCTTTCAACACTGCATGGTGTTATATAACAACAATGTTAAGTGTTATGTAAGACATAACAGTGGGCAGAGCTTATTTAACACTGTCCAGTGTTGAGACAACACTGAGGAAATCAAATGTGAATTAACACCAACACTGGAAGTCAGTTTACTCAGTAAGTGTCAAAATAACACTAGGGAGAGTTAAATTGACTCTGAAAAGTTTAACACTGACATATTAACACTTTTAACACTTTTTACTGTGTATTTCAAACATATCAGCTGCCCATAACAGCACCCACTTTTGCAGTACGGCCTGGTTTGGCAGCTTAGCCCTCATATTTTTACTACATCCTTCGCAGGCTCTGGTCTCGCTCACCTTTGCCTGCTTCGTGCCACTCTATCCAACATGACCGCCCTGCTTCACGAGTCAGCACTTGACTGAACAGAAACGTAAACCTTGAGCCGACTGTGTCACTATAGGAAGCAAGATGGGACTTACCCCACACCTCCCCACCAAAGTGCTGCTTTCAGCATTGATTTCGAGTGTTAAAGCGCCAGCCAGTTTTCAACTACGAACCACAGATGACTTTTCTGGTGGTGAAACAAAGCTGGCTTTTGTGCCTCGGTTCTGGGAGACTGTTCACTTCTTGTCATGTACATGTGAAATTAATTAGGAGGAAATACTAAAACACTTGGGTGGAAATTGCTTTTCACCAGATGTTCTACATATGAGGATCAATTTAGTGTTCTTAGCACAAATGACCATATAACTTCTTTTGCTTGCCTCTTTGATGAAAGCCTATCTGTCAGTCAAGGCGCATAAAAAGAAGTTTGGGTTATATGCTACTGTTTGTTCCACTTTATGGAGTCTTAGGTAATGTGATTATTTAACCAGGTTAGAAAAATACAATGTTTCATTCTGGACTAAGATTTGACATGCCTACAAGAGGCCCAGTGTTCCTCAGTGATCCGTGCATAAACCAATGAGTGGGCTTTTTCTTGTCCCTCGCACCAAACGCAAAGAGGCCAAATAATCACAGATAAATCACTGTCGGACGTGAGATAACCATCATAACAGAGGTGTTTAGGTAACTCTGCAGCTCAGCATCTCATATGACGTGCATATGTTTCAATGTGTTTTGGAAAAGAACCAGCCTCCGCTCACATCTGTTTGTGGCGCTGTGGCAGAACTCCACAACGTGGATCTGAAATCCACAGCGTGCAATGACAAGGCAAGGGTTGAGATGAATTAGGAGATCAGAAGCGCCTTCCTCGCTAGCACCGCCAGCTCTGCTGCACAATGTCAAAGATGTGTTAGCAACACGGAAACATCGCTCATCTGCTTTGAGACAGTTTGACAAATTTCAACCTTAATGCAAAAAAAAAAAAAAAAACGCGGGAAAAAAAGTCCATTTAGCCATCTGCTTTTATTTTAACTGACAAAACACACACTGACCTCCAATTTTCATAATCTATATAATCATTGTTCTTATTTTAGTATTATTATAGAAAAGCTGCTCATCTAAGGTGGCTTTAAAAAAAAATACAGCAGCTCTGTCCATAGCTTCTGTTGCTCTGTATGAATTCAGCAGAACCCAAGCCATCTGGAGTCTGTTTATCGCATTACAAATGACACATAATGGTAATCTGGCATGTGATGAGAGAACGTGAATTACAGACAGGCAGCATGAAACAGGTATTAACCTTCATTTGATTTTCTTTAAGGAGGACATTTAATTTAAGGCTGCATTTTGTCTACCTGATTATTCATTACAGTAAGCTTGCCTAAAACAGTATGAAACAGGATAAACAGAGGAAACCGCCAATTAAATCACATTCCAGTGAAGATTGGGGAGCATACTGTATACAGAACAGTTAGTTTAGTGGCATAAATATTTACACAAACTGCCACGAATTAAGACAAATGTTACCAGGAAGTAGTCTACATTGTGAGAGGCCAAAGCGAGGGTTTGTCTAAATTTATTGGTGTCTGTTAAAAGCTATTTTCTTTTACTCTTTTTCAAACTGTATGTAAAGACGACAACTGAAGCAGCTCTGCAACCTGTAAATCATCCCCCTAATATGTTGTGATTTTCTTTCAAATAGTCAAAGCCTGATGTGACATAAACATTAATTCTCTTTTGACATTTATAGCAAATTCTAACATGGATTGTGTATCACGAGAAACAAAAAAAAAAGGAGAGACAGAGATGGGCGGAGATTTGAATAGTTGCATCAGACTGGCCCTAGTAGAAGTTAAAGATATATACTGCATGCCCTGGGAGTGGATGTCAGTTAAATGTTTATACAGCTGCTCAGAAGATTATTATTATCATGAAACCACGCAGCTATAATGCCATTCTGTGGATGCCAGAGTACAATCAGGTCCTCCCTATAGCCTACCAGCCTTCTCTCTCTGCCTCTGTCAGACAAGCTTGCTGCTCTGCTCCCTCAAGGCTGTACGTCTAGGATCGGACACGGCACAATGCCACCATAATCACACGTGACATTGAAATGGGTTTGCAGCAGACTAAATCCAGCCAGTGTGTAAATTTTCCTACAGCTGTATATAAAGAGGCAATGGGTGTTGTTTTAATGCTACGCTGCCCAGTCCTCTGATGTTTTGTTGGACCACCTTTGACTTTGATTGCGACACACGTTCATCAGAATGTTTCCATAAATGTAAAACACAAGATTTAATTTCATTCAAAGTTGCTCTTTTTTGACCCAAGTCTTGAATTAATTAAAGGCCTATCATCCCTTGAAGGAATGTATACTGCCTTTCAAACCAGATGCTAAGATCATATTTTATGATGAGAAATGACAGAGTTGTAACTGTTTTGGTAAACCTTGAAAATAACACTGTGAAGAATCGCATGTGATCTGTTAGAATTTAAATACATGCTATGAATGCCGCTTTGAATCTTGCCTGTGGACTTTCTGAATAGTGACTGTTTGCATGTTCTCACTATACAACCTCAAATTTCTTTAAGTATTTCATTTTCCTCCTAGAGTCGTAAAACATGCACGTTAGGTAAAATGGTGAATCTAAACCAGGGGTGTCAAATTCATTTTCATCGAGGGCCACATGAGCATTATGGTGGTTCTTGAAGGGCCAGTTGTAATGAACTTTGACGTTTCATGTTTAACTTTGACTAAACAGTATTTTAACACGTCCTCTT
>JAUBOC010000071.1:15128730-15143994 GCA_032275365.1 Anablepsoides cearensis
CTAGTTTCATCTTAAGTTTATTTTGTTGCATGTAATTATAAATTTAAAGTTTACTATTGATATAAGAAACAATTTTCCTGTTGGGTAAAAAAAAAAAATTTTTTTTTTGTATTTGACACATGTGATCTAAACTGTTCTAACCTTGCAGATCCTGTCCAATGTACCCTACCTCTCACCCAAAGAGTTGCCTGGCACTTGAAATTTTTACAGTGATGACTTTTCTTGTCTCTACTTTGATTAAATTATTGTATTTGTTTGTATAATGCAGGTGCAGAGCTCATTCTTACATTAGGTTATTTTCTGTTAAGTGGGTGGTGAGTAAACACGAGAGTGATCAGGAGTGGTTTGTGATAAAAAAAGGTGGTGGCAAAAGTCAAAGGAAATGTTTACAAGAGAGTTGGGGGACCAGTGATGTCTCACAACTCAACAAAACAGTGGCAGAACTGAATATGTTGAAGTTCTCCTTGGGAGTGACAAGGATGGATAAGATTAGAAATGAGATCATCAGACAGGTTGAACGACTGGGAGATAAAGTTAGGGAGTCTAGACTGAGATGGTTTGGACATCCAGGAGAGGGACAGTGGGTATATTGGTAGATGGATGTTAGAGCAGCTGCCAGGCCAAAGAGATCTATGTATGCAGAGGGCATGGAGATAGTTGGAGTGAGAACTGAGTGAGATGGAGGATATGTGATTACCAACAAAGTAGGAACAGCTGAAAGAAGAAGAGGAAGGTTGGTGCGTGATCAAAAGCACAGGATCTTCTTTCAAATAGAACTATTGGATAATCTTTGTTGGATAATGATTAGAAAAGGTCACACTATTGTGTTTTTTAACAGAGTAAAATCAGTACAGAGACAAAGAAACATGCTACAATGACTTAAATGTCTTTAACATAATTCTTCTTTAAATTAAAGAACAACCAGCAGTTCTTAAATGTTGAATTTATACCAGTTCTTGGAATCAACCATGTGTTTCTGACACGTTTGAAAGCACAACTATAGCTGTGTATGTAAGATGATACTTGATTCAAACCACAGCGGCTTGGCCACTGACACATAGCTTGAAATTTGGAAAGATTAATTCTCTTGTTATTGTAGTCGTGATCTCAGAGTCCTGTTAGCAGAGAGTGGCATTTTCAACTAAAACTGTTACGTGTTGCTGAATTTAAACTAAAACACAATTGAAAAGATAATTCAATGTGACTAAAGTTTGAACTGAATTTAAGCCAGTGGTAATGACGAGAGGCCTGCATGTGGCACTATAAATTCTGCCATAGAAATGCATCAAAAACATTGTTGTTTTTCAAAAGGTTGCTTTTAGGCTGTTTGTTTTTTATGTCTTTTACGATTTGCTTTACATAAATTTTTTTAAATTAATTGTTAAAAACAGCGTGTTTTGGGTTCTTGAGGTCCTAATAATTTAAATAAATAGGGTAAAACTAAAAGGCGCACCAAAGGAGAGCTTCAATCTGAGGTGGTTGAACTGATTTGTAACAACACATTAAAATTATTACCATAAATCAGCAAAACAGGAAACATATTAAAAGCAGAGACTTGTCTAATTGTTCTGAGACAATGAGCAGTGACAAATTTCTAAATTTAATCTACAGAAATAAACTTTTAAGAAAAACTAATTTGGTAAGAAACTGCTACAAATGCTGGAATATATTTATTTGCTGATATTTTTACTGGCTTCGAGTGATAATAAAGATAATAGGGTGTTAAATAAAAAATAATTAGAACCAGAATTCAACCATGATACAAGTGTGCCTATTCTTCCCTGCCGTGTACGCTTATATGTACATGTTTACAGCTGTTGAGAGGTAAATATTTGTATCAAAATGAACCCTCGTACATTTAACTGTTCATGTTCTGACCTTGCTCTGTGTGATATGAGACAGTAAGCTTTGTGTAACCTTCACCATATCTCACATAAAAGCAATACCCAGCGTCATTAGTGGCCTAATCTTATCTTGTACAGCTAAAATGGTTTCAGTCCAAGCTACGCTGTGTGTTCTTACTTACGGCTTCACACCCCAGATGAAACGCACAAAAGAGTGTTGCTCTCTCTCATCTGGTACAATATGTGATTAAAAAGGCTGTCAAGTTTTGTTTAACTGTGAAAGACGCAGCACTTTCATCACGGGGTTTTCTTTGTGTCGTGTCGGTTTTCCCGGACATTTATAGGACATCAAACTGCAAACAAGACACTTTTATTTGAAACTGCAGTTAAACTGCGCTCACATCTTTTAAAACTGAGAAGTAGCAGCGCTGAAGGCTTAAAAAGCAATTTATGACTCCAAGGAAGTATTACATTAGAGCCACATAAACAACTATTAATTGGAACCATCTTTGCTGACGATGTTTTATGTATGGATACTTCCTAAGTGTTTTCCTTCCTTCCTTAGCCTGTAAACAGCTGCTTGTGCTTAGGTAGTAAAATGTAAATCTTGACGTGGGCTGTTTACATAGTCCAAGCTTCTAATCATGCAGACGTGTAATTGAGTGATGCGTAGCATCTTTACGAGTAGAGTTGCATTCAAAGGACAAATCCCTGTAGTTAAGCTTTCTTTCATTCTCTTTTTACAATGGAGGCAATTGCGTTTCAGTCCAACTAGCATGTTAAAACAAGGCATCATTTGTAAGTCACTGATTAAACTGCTTTCATTTTTGTTCAAAGCAGAGATTTTGTAGTTTGTGTAATTAAGAGCTAAAACTGATTTGATTTTAAGAAACAAGCTAAAAATATTAGTTTAAATATGGATTCTTTTTTAAAGGGACTCCAAAAGTCCTTTTATGATAATCATAATTATCACTACGCCAATTCCACTGATAATTACAAACTGTAGCTCTGGAAAAAAAAGGAGAAACCAAGGCTGTCTGATCAAAGCGTTATTGTCCTTTTATTTATACCAGAAATTAAAACATAAACGAATAAACAGAGAGCCAATTTGCCAAATTATTCACAGCTTCTCGTCAGCGACCAACCTCAGCGCAGCTCTCAGCATTTGAACCATGCAGGCAAGGTTAGAACCCTCTCTTGTGATCTCTGAGAGCCCATATAATCTCGAGGTGGACTTGTTGCTCAAATTAGTGGGTAGAGAAGTGTGCCACATGTTCTGTATCCATAAATATTGACTCTGGCTTTTTAGCTGCCCGTTTTTGACCTTGGTGGGTTTCCATTTTGGGACAAACCTATACGAAATGTGTCCCATTTGGCCGCAGTCTCTTTCATGCATCGTGCGCACGTGCTCAACTCAGTCTAGCAGTCGTGCTTCTGCTGTCAAACACATGTAGATTGATGAAGATTTTATTGGTTTCCAAATTAAAAAGACACGTTTGCTCAACAGCTGAATTAGAAGTGAGTCACAGCAAAGAAAAAAAAATGTTTCTTGGCTTCAAGAAAGATCTCTAAAGATTATCTTGCAGTAGGCTTTGGCTCAAGGCTTAGGAATGCAGGTCTTATAGCCAAGCAACTGTTAACAGTAGGTGAAAGGCTAATGGTTGGATCTGCGGTGTCATCTCAGAGCTTTGTCTGCCTACTGACTCCAGGAATGTCTGTTCTGACAGGAGAGGTCTTTGCCATCTCCATCTACAACAGCATAAACAGGAACACATACAGTGGCACAAAAAGAACACTGAGATGTCTCTTCATCAGGATCTATGTTTAGGTTAAAATTAATGGTCCAGCATTTTTTTAGGGAACATGTATCCAATGCCACCTTTCATGCTAGAGACTAAAATAAAATGACCTCGTGCTGAGAAGAGACAGCGCTTGTAAATGACCTTCTGCTCCATCTCAACTGCATTAGACCTCCTGTGAGCTGCATGTGTATGTTTGTTATGTGTACATCCATCCAAATATCTGTCCAAAAACTGTTACCATGTTGACTACCATGGTGAATTCCAAAAAGGTGCATGTTTCCTATAGTTGGTTCGGGTCGAGGCCGGTCTGTATTCACATCAGAAGTCAACTGCACCAGAGTTCATTTGGAAGTGGATCGAGACCACCTCAAAAAGTGGGTCAAGGTCAGATTGTTTGGTCCACACTAGAGTGTACTCACACCTGCAATCAAGGTCCGGACTAATGGGGAAAACAAACTCCGGTCCATTTAAAGGGGACCAAATGTTTCAGGTGTGAATGCACCCTTAAATAGATTTGAAGGAAAGTGTTTGAAAAAATAACTGTAATAAGTCTGTATACATGGAAAAACCAGGGAAATATGTGTACTTTACTGACATTATGTACAACTTGTATTTGTTGGGGATGACTCACATATTATGTACACAAAATTTGTAAAACTGAGTGACTTGTAGCCATTTTAGTGTTTTCAATAGTCACTTAACTGTGGCATTCATCTTGAACAGAGTTAATTAGTTGCAGATGTACATCTAGTTATGTCCTCAAAGTTTTATTAAAACATTTTCCCTTCGTGAAATATTTTGCTAAAGCTACAAACAAATACAGATGCAGACAAACATGGGTAAAAATATTTTTGCCTCTCACCTTTGGTAGATGATACAGTTTCCCTCTTCAATAAATTTAACACATTTGGAGGTTTTATGTATGACACATTGTCCATAAAACAAAACGATACAGGTATTAGATGAAGCATTAGTACAAAATAGTTTCACTTTATACATAATATTCTTGTGGTTACTGAGACATTCAGGTCAAAAATGTTTGGAATATAATGTAAAGTTAAAAGAAGTGCTGTTTATCTAACTTTTTAAAAATTATCCAACAGGAAAGATTTGCAACCTTTGTACAAGCTTCTTTTTTCCACATCTGTATTAAACAATATGATAAAATACAATAACAAGCCTCAAAACATCACATAGAGAAAATATGTTATAAAGAGACAACACTGTACAGTGATTCTACATGATCTGAGAAGTTTAAATTTTGCTGTTCCTAAGTCTAGACTGACAGCTTCAAGCATTGGATCAGACTGAATATATTGTTTCTTAGTGTTGGAACAAGGACACTGGTTTATCTGATAACAATAGTCTAAAGCTAAATGACTGTTATGAGGCTGTCCAGATGCTCGACAGTATTTTTCAAACCACTTGTGGAATTGCAGAACCTTTGCATGAAATTCAAAGAAAAAACAAAATATTTGGTTAATTATAAAAATATGTGCTTGATTTCACTTTGCATGTAGAAAATTGTACAGCGTATTTGCAAAAAGAGTAAATTCCCACATCCCCAGAGCAGAACGTTCACTTACAACTCTCTGATAGGATATCTCTACCTGCCCTCTCTGGCCTCAAGACTTTCACTCTGTTGACACCACATTGTTGTGTTGTCCTTTCAATCAGCATGTAATTGGATCAGTGGCAGCAATTTGATAAGGGGGGATGTATCTGACTCAAAACAATGATATATGCCGTGTCAGAGTCGTGTGATCGCCTCAAACAGTCCTTTAGCAGCCTTGGTTAGACACATTTCTCAGTATTAGCCTGAAGAAAGCCATGTCAAATACAGTATTTCATGCACTCAGTAGACACACTTTACACAATAATTGAGACTACACACAACCCCTACAAATGCAGAAAGAAAAAGAGTCTCAAATAAATTCCTGTATAATGCTCACTTGTGTCAATAAAGATGCTTTACCCCCCAATTAAGAGCATCTAAATATGCAGCTTTTACACAGTTCATTGGCAACGCAGACCCAATCGTACCTGCTAACATTAACTTGGAACATAAAGCTAATTGTGACTCAAACAATAGTTCAGATCTTTTGAAATGAGGTTTATGGTTATGAACAGTTTATATTGTACCTGTTGGTTTCTAAGTTTGGAGAAATATAATTTAAGTCTGACCAAATTGACAACAGTGAGGTCAAGAACAGAGTTTATTGCTGCCATCATAAAATAAATTCTTAGTGGTTGATGTGAGCATCGTCTTTTAACCTTTTGGATCATCAATTTCAAATTGCATAGGTATTTTTGCAGAAATATTATGACATTGTTGTTGCAGGTCTCCATGGCTGCACCATAAATGCTATACAAATGCTTACAAATAATCATATAACTCTATGCAAATAACAGCAGACATCTTTGGGCTTGGTTTTCTTCAGCTGTCAGCTTGTCAGTACAACCGAGTTCAGCAATAAGTAAAGAATGTATATCAATAAGATGTGACTGTCTGTGACTAGTTTGTGTTCAGCATTTGGGAAGGAATCTCCAAAATGTCTCAAAGTGTTTGTGAAGGTCCTCAGAGTCCTCATCATGCAACAGATAATCTCTCGAAGCAATAAAGAAGGTGAGGGGGCGTCAATCCCTTTTCAAGCATTTCAAACATGCAGAGCCGAGGTGCTGAGCAACAAAATAATGTGCACAGCCAAAAATACAGTTTTACAAGCTGTACCAATGAAAACAGGTCATTCTCAAATATTGGTAAATGCAGCTTGCTGGTCACAAACAATCACAGCCCAGCAAAATAAGACATTATTTATTCACCTTTCTACAGAACTACACTTCAAAGGATCTGAATGATCTCTAATAGATAAAATGTCGAGGAAATAAGTTAAGTAAACCCAATTAACAGAATACATATATATGAAATAATCAGGAAAGTTAAGATAAGAATATAGAATTCAGCCTTTTAAAAGCAAAGTGCTCCGATTGGTGCACAATGTTACTCAGGTAATGGCATTCAACCCAAGACCTTCCTGTATTTTAATTGCCAAGAAGATGATCCGGGATTATCCCTCATAAAATGTTATTGTACTGAAACAAGACAAAGATATCTTGTGATCACTGTTGGATTTAATCTGCTGCTATCTAAAACAACAACAACATGGGAGCTTTTACCAACACACAGCCGCCTGCCACACAATCTTCACCTAATGGGCTTTTCTTATGGAGATGACCCAAACACTGCTGTCAACCACAGCACGAGCTACAAACAATGCAGCAAAGCTTCTGATGAGCAACCCAGGTACTTTCTCACACTGATTTCAATCAACATAAGTGTGAAATGTTTTATGTTTTAAAGAGATTTTTGTTTTGGTTTAACAAGTGACGATAAAATTCATCTGTTGTAAGACCTGCTAGCTTGGCTTTTCTGCTTTTAATATACAGTACTGACCAAATCTGCCAAGTAAATGATTAACTTGTTGTAAACAAATCCAAAAAGAAAAGAATAATCAAGCCAAAAGGCTAAATCAGCCCTGGTATCAGCCAGATATGCACACACTCACACTTACACAGTAAAGTTCAGGAGGTGACGGTGGATTTGCAGCGACTAATACCTTACAAACCACAAAAGAGAACTATTATCTGATTAATCCAAAATTAAAGCATGTTTAAGACAGCTTTTAACAATGCTTCATTAATAATCTAATCAGAAAATGGACTTTGATTATGCTCTGTTTGGTTAGATTTACAGAAATACACCACACCCTGTTGTTAATTTAAGTATTTAAACATCTTATTGCCATTATAACAAACAATGTGATTTAACTAATTTGAAAGAGAAAAGCAAATTCTCCTCACATTCCCCTATTTTCTGGACTTTTTCCTCTCCAAAATTAAAGTCATTAAAACTATTAATAATAACCCCAAAAGTGTGACTATCTCTTTTATTTTGACATCATGAAAATATATTTTTGTTTTTTTGTCTCAGGGGTAAAAGCGCACATGGAGGTGGTGTGTAGTGGAGGGATGATTGACAGCTCGTTGTGACATCATTGTTGGACAAAAAGAGTCGCGGGGGGAAGAGAAGGCACCAATCAATTGAACCAGGAGGACGGTGTGGCACTCAGACGCGCTCTCCCACTCGCAGCAACAACTCCAGTGCGCCTTTTCCTCTCCAAAAAAGACCTCCAGCTCCGCTGTTTTTCTTTTTAAATCTCAGCCTGTTGATTTTTTTCCCCCGTTTGTTTAAAATGTGCAGCCAGAAGTCTTTACACTTCGTTCGGTTTCGCGCATCCGTTTCCTCATAGACTTCTTTTTCTTTTTTTTTTTCTTCTTTCTACTTCTTTCTGTCTTTCTTTCTCTCCGCACTGACCCAAAACCTGAGCCGACTTGTTGCAGCTGGTGAGAATATGTGCGTGAAGCGATCGGCGAAGGGTACGGACTGTTTTTGGTCCCCCACGGAGAAGCCACTTGGATTAAACACGAGTTAATGTGGAATTTATCGGAGCTTAAAGGTGGAACGACGACCGGACACAGCGCTTTCTCGTCAGGTAATAAAACACAAACTAATTAATAATGTTGGATTTATTTTTAAATCAATCTCACACTTATCAAATTTATGACATAACTTATTAGGGGGGGGGGGGGGGTACCTTTACAAGTGGCAATGGGCTTTAATTATTATTATTATTATTTTCTTTTTTCCTGATCATAATTACAAGTTGTGTGCGTAAAAGTTCAAGCCTCCCCCCTCCACTTCTGATGAAGCGTGGGAGAAACATAAGAGAAGCTGGTGAGAAGTTAGGGGAAGTTGTGCCACTCAGATGTTATTTGATGTGCTGTCCGGGGATCCATCTGGCCCTGCACGTCAGATCTAACACCTGCGAGCCTCTTGAAGTAACTCTATCCCTTCTGATTACGCGAGCCTGTCTGATTGTACTGCTGCTGCTGTTTTCTAACCCCCCTCCCCTCCTCCTTTTTTTCCTCCTTATGATTCTTTCAAACTTCTTGTGATCTTCTGCGCAGACTTCTTTTTTTTTTCTCCTTTTCATATCACATCGAACATGATCTCTTATCTCTTCTAACTGGAGACCTTTTGTCTGAGTCTTCCCCCCGGAAATCCTTTGATTTGTGTCTCTCTCTCTTTTTTAACACCTCTTTGTTTTTGTTTTTTAACTATTTTCTCAACTTGATATTTTCATGTTTGGGTTCATGTTTGACGCGCATTAGCCGCTGGAGTGATGTCCGCCTCCCCCTCACCCTCCGTTCAAAGTGAAGAGGTGTCTCCATTTTTTAACCTGCTCCTGACTGTATGAGGAGGAGGGAAGGGAAAAAGGGGGGTCGCCACACAATTTTTTTTTTTGGGGGGGGGGAATGCTCCAGTGAAGAAGCCCCCCTCCATCAACCGCGACCACCTCATGTCAATACATTCAGCGCCAGTGTATTGACGCAAACTTTCTCCGCAGGGACTGACTGATCATGGTCGCCGTGGTCCGATCTCTCATGGTACTGCTGCTCGCTCAGGTGCTGCTGGAAGGTGCTGCGGGACTCATCCCCGAGGTGGGCCGGAGGAAGTACAGCGAGTCCGGCAAGCAGAGCCCGGAGCAGTCGGAGAGCTTCCTCAGAGAGTTCGAGCTGCGCCTTCTTAACATGTTCGGCCTGAAGCGCCGGCCGACCCCCAGCAAGCAGGCCGTGGTGCCCCAGTACATGGTGGACCTTTACCGCATGCACTCCGCCAACGGAGACCACAGCGCCAAGCGGCCCAAGAGCATGGGGAAGCACGCAGAGAGAGCCGCCAGCAAGGCCAACACGATTAGAAGCTTTCACCATGAAGGTGCGTATTAGTGACATACCTTTCCATGCGCTCTCAGACAACCCAAACCTATATTTAAACGTGACTCAGTGCGTCAAGACCCAACTCCAGTCTTCACTGTTTTATAAAAGTTTAGTCATTTGCAGATGGCACGCATCCAAGGTATTTGTAACTCCTAAAAAAAGTGGTTAAAACTTAAAGTGGCACGATTTTTATAAACAAGCGTCACATGACGCGCAATTAGATTTAAATGTTAGGTTTTTAGGGCAAACAGCTCCGGAGCAGCTGTCACTGGCTTCAGAAACACGAGGGGCGGCGGCATCCCTGGGGTAATTTGTTTCTTAATAATTGATGGTGTTTGCGTGGGCTCTGAAAACAGCTTTTCCAGACACGCACCACAGCAGCAGGATAAAGGGCGGTGTGCCTTTGCGCAGGTGATAGACATCATCCTGTAACGTAAAAAAAAAAAACGGGCGACACACACAAACACACTATGACGAAGTCACTCGTGTCAGACTGAGTCATTTTTAACAAGACTGAAATGGGTTCTTGGTAAAATGATGAGGGAGGAGTTGCTTTCTTTTTGTCCTTTTCTTTTTTTTTCCCACCTCGCCGTGATGTGCGCCACTACGCACGTTCCAGTTTGGAAAACACGCAGTGATTGTTGATTTTTTTTGCCTTTTGACAACTTATAGATGACTAAGATAGAAGTTAACCTTTAAACACTGGTTGAACTCTAATTATTTGACATGGTTAATAATTTTAAGAGAGCATTTAAATATTTAAATTATTTTATAGAAGTGCTGCAACTTAAGATCTTAATCTTTTTATACACACAATTACCATCATATAAGTAGCTGTTTTTGCAACAGTTATGCGTTGCTGAGTCCATTGGGGCACTGCACAGAGTCATTATACAGAGTCCTGTGTTTGACTGGAGAACTTTCCATCAGGGGTGAGTCAGAGGGGTGGCTGTGTGGCTGCTTGGGTGCTCTCCAAAGGCCCTAGTGCAATGACACCAAGTGGCTACACTGACACACTACAAACAGTGCTGGCCTGAGCAGAGACTGCTCCCAGCCCGCTGCTGGAAACCTCTGCTCCAAGCCACCTTAACACCGTCACAAATGTGTTCAGACTCTATTTACAGGTTCCCCAGGCTGTTTCCATCCTGTGCAAACAGTGGTGGTTATTAGTCTTTTTTATACTGTCAGGTGAGTGTCGCTTCATGTAATGAGTGTGTATCTACAGATGTAAATGTTGCTTATCAAAGCAAACGACTCTGATCGTTCATCACATCTCCCGTCTGATGATCGTTTTGACCTGGACTTGTTTCACAGTGATTGGTTTTCAATAATAAACTCTACCCATGCCAAATTGAACATTTCCACTATTACACAGAAAGAAGATGCCAGAGACAGGTCCCTGATTGGTCCAACATTAGTTTTTGTTTATTGTTTTGGCATGCAGCACTTAAAGAAATTAGGAATGTTGATGCACTCATCTGTGCTTCACACGTTTTTGACAAGCCTAAACTTGCTCGCGCAGCAGGTCCTTACAGAAAAGAGAGACGGTAGTTGGAGAATACTGTTTCAGAAAGAGACAGAGGAAAAAACAGGGATGGATGAAGTAGACGAAAAGAAAGGGGGATTTGGGGTTAAGAGAACAGAGAGAAAGGGGGATTTGGGTACTGATGAAGGAAAGACAGAGTAGGATTGGGTACTGGAGAGAGGGAATGAGAGGCAGGGGGCTTTCCCACATCAAATGAGGAGTGATGGGTCTAATTGAGGTCTTTGTGTCTCTGGAGGGGGGGTTTAGGATGAGACTGTGGAATTTCCTAAATGGCTCCTTTGAAAAGATAAGAGTTTGAGGTTTGTGTTATTTTCCCGCAGCAAACGGATTAATTTGGGTGTCTAAACATTGTCTATGATCACAAAGTAAAAGTTTGAAGTGGGGCCACCTCAAAGGAAATTGCAACCTTTAATACTTCTTTCATTTATGCCACACAGGGGATTACCAGTCGTGTGTTATTTTAATATGCTTACAAAGATGTGTATGAGTAAAAGAAGAAAGCCTTTTAACAAATCTAGCTGATAAGAGTCAAGAGCCATTTGTTCATAAATTCTTCCTAAAACAAGCATCTGGTTTTCTTTGTAATTAATTTGAAAAAAGTTTTAAATATTGCATCGCAAAATACTTTAGGATGTTCTGCAAAGACCGATGTGACATCTGGCATTTGTTTAATAATTTTTCTATTGATTTTAGTACTTCTCTGCTGTAGATTTGATTAGACGTCAGTGTACGCACTGATGGAAATAGTGTGCAGCAGCCAAACGAGGCACATGAAGGCAGGCTGATGGATCTGTTTGATTTTATCAGTAGATGGAAGCGAGCCGCTTTCATTCTTTGACATTTAACCAGGTGATTTCAAGAGCCTGACACTAATGATGGTATTACATCATTTTGAGTATTGCTTGTGATTGCACTGAGTCATACATGCAAAGGCTTGATATATCATGTTTTACCTGCTTGACAATGGCCCACACCCACTTTCTATGACCACGTGGCTGGCTGCACAGAAAAAAACTGCTAAAAGATCAGCTTTTTCCTGTTGATCTGTTAAGCCAACACCTATTTTAATCATGTTTTGTTTCTCATAAATACTTTGATATATCATTATCATCTTACAATATGGATGTCTCTTTTGTTCTTTGTAGAGTCCATGGAAGCCCTGACCAGCTTAAAAGGCAAAACAATCCAGCAGTTCTACTTTAACCTGACTTCCGTCCCCAACGAGGAACTCATCACTTCAGCAGAGCTTCGCATTTACAGAGACCAGGTCATGGGAGCGGCAACCCCCAACAACAGCAGCACCGGTGACAGTGTTCCTGTCGGCGGCTTCCACCGTATTAACATTTATGAGATGTTCGGAGTTCCTGCTGCTGATGGTGCTGAACCTCTAGCACGCCTACTGGACACCCGGCTGGTGCAGGACTCTTTGAGTCGCTGGGAGAGCTTTGATGTGAGCCCTGCTGTGTCTCAGTGGACCTCGGGGAAAGGCCACAATCATGGCTTCATGGTGGAAGTGCTTCATCCAGAGGGAAAGAAGCTGGACGCTGATCATGCCCCGAGGCCCAATAGACATGTCAGGGTGAGCCGGTCTCTGCATCTGGACCAGGACTCGTGGCCTCAGGCACGGCCCTTGTTGGTAACATATGGCCATGATGGCCACGGGGACTCGGTGCTCCATACACGGGAAAAAAGGCAGGCAGCACTCCGCAAACAGCGCAGGAAGCACCAGCATAGGGCAAGCTGTAAAAGGCACGCCTTGTATGTGGACTTCAGTGACGTGGGGTGGAATGAGTGGATAGTGGCACCCCCTGGCTACCATGCCTTTTATTGCCACGGAGAATGTCCCTTCCCCTTAGCGGACCACCTCAATGCAACCAATCATGCCATTGTGCAGACACTTGTCAACTCAGTCAACTCAAACATTCCCAAAGCCTGTTGTGTACCCACTGAACTCAGCCCCATTTCCTTGCTCTACCTGGACGAATATCAGAAAGTCATTCTAAAAAACTACCAGGACATGGTGGTGGAGGGATGTGGCTGCCAGTGAAAAAGAAAAATTTTGGATACAAAAAGTGAACGGACAAGACAGACGGAAAAGTGTTTTTGGTTGCTTTAGACACCCGGATTCCCAACAAAGACATTTATTTATATGAAAAAATACACAAACAGAGCTATTGTGGAATAAGAAAAAAAAACTATATATGAATATATTTATGTCTACTTAAAAGTTGGGGGGAAAATAAATGTTTTAATCAAAAGATTATTCTTTTACTGGTTCTGAAAATGTATTTTTGACGTACATTTTGAAATGGGTGCAATACCACATGAAGTATATTGCTCAGATTTTTATTTTGTATTTATTTCTATTATAACCACTTTATTTGTAAATAAATAATGTGTATTTATCATAAAAGAAAGATGTGGTTACTCACGTATAACATTTCTGAGGTTTTTTTGTTTTGTTGTGTTTTAGAGGGGGAGTTTGGAGCGTGATGTGTGGCTGAAGTTTGAAACTCTGAAGGAAAATTACCTACAAAAATATAACACTAATTGCAAATCAAGCATGAACTATTTTGGTAGATGTAATTGGAAACTAAAAACAAATCAACAGGGTTAGATCACGGGTGTAATGAAGTGCAAAGCGGCGCGGGGGGTCAGAGGACGATTTACATGCCCAATGTAACAGACTCCCATGGGAGGACTGGAAAAACAGACAGGCGTGTTTTTATGCATTACATGTCATTGCAAAAGATTCCTGGGAACAATCTTTCAAGAGCTGGCTCTTATGTTTATTTTCCTCCAAACCATTAATAAAAAGATGAAAAAAAGTGAAACTAGTGCTTCTGCGGAAGGCTAACAAGGTTTATTTAATGTAAGATTTGTTACTGACGGATTGCATAAGGTGGGAGACAGACACAGCAACATGCCTTAAGCAGGAAAACAATTTACCAGCACTTTAATTAATTAAAACAAACACACACCTGCACCTGACTACATACTGCACATGCTCAGACAGATTCCTACCTCCAAGTCTGGCTGCCTGCCTTTATCTTTGTATCACAAAGCTCTAATGAGTTTCTCCTTTAAAGGAGGGGAAATGCATTTTTATTCGCCAAAACGACACAACTGAAACAAATGATGCACTGTTAACAGAGAAAACAACTCAATAACCAAATACAGCTTGTTTTACTCATAGAAACAATGAGGATAGCTGGTTAGAAAAAAGATAAGAATACAAAACAAAATATTACATACAATAAACTACTCTTTTTACTGCAATATTATGAGCCTTATTATAGAACTTAACATAAGAGCAACACAGAAGTTTTTATATACGGACAAGAAAACAGATCCGATAAGAAAGAAAAGAAAAACAGTGAAGAGTTTTGCGGAGTTTGGACGGCCGTGCTCTCGGCTGTGTTTGCATTAGAAAGGGTTTGGAGGGATCACAGGCCAGCTCAAAACCCTCTAAATAGAATGTTTTAATGTGAGTGCACATTGGGACCAAGGAATGTTGGTTTTCAATCTCAGACACATGCATACGCTTGCATGGAAAACCGACGTGGTTGTTTTTTCAATCATCTATTCAAGGATTTCCTGGTGGGCTTTTTCTCTGCAAAAACAAATGTGCATCGAACAAAGCTTTGCTTGTTACTTATATAGAAAATGTAAATGAAAACATAAAGAAGGAGCACTAATACTATTTTCAGAGGCTGTAAAAACACTTAAATGTCGTTTTAAAAAAAGTAGCTCTGTTTCTGTTTTTTCACTCTTTGAAGTACATAAATCTACTCAGGATCGTGCAGCTGCAAACCCAACCACAGATTCACCTCCAATACGTCAACTTTAACTTGCACTTGATTTTATTTTCTATTTTGCATTTTCAAAACAGGGCTGTGACTGGGAAGTCGCTTTGTTGGCACGTTTTGTGAACCCTACACTGCAAACACACTGTCTTTCTAACCAAGTTTTAAAACCTTATATCCAGCCAAAAAAATCTATTTGATCATGCTTTGAGACTGATTTACTAAACAAGATCGGATTGTGTCAGAATAATAATCTTGTTTTCAGAATCTGTAAGATTATTTGTCTTGTTAGCTTGAAAGTTTGACTCAAATTAAGTCAAAAATTTCTGCCAATGGAGTAAGAAATTTTTATTGGTAAGATTCTTGAAATACTTGATTTGACTCAATTTTTTCTTATTTCAAGAATCTTACCAAGTAAAATTTTCTTA
>JAUBOC010000071.1:15176837-15192241 GCA_032275365.1 Anablepsoides cearensis
TTCAAATGCAGACATTCCCTTTTTACATCACTTCCTGTTTCTTCAAATGCAAATATCTCAACAACCGTTCATCTCAGAGACATAAAATTTGTTTTGCAGTAAGTTATCATTGTTATCTTTCCAAAAATGCATTAATGTTTATCACAAAAATTTGATGTCACAGGCACTTTAAGGAAACACCACCTTTAATTTTTCATTACACAGTTTTCTGGCTAAATATTTCTGCTGGAATCACCTCAGTCTGCCTTGAAATTGCTACAGCTAGGTGCTGCTGCCATCAGCTCATCAACTAGCTAGATTTTAACTCTGTTTCTCCAAGCTAATGTTGGTCAAAGAAATATAATCTACAACAAGACAGCATTTGTTCATAACCTCTATCCCACACTTCTCTTCTCAATGTCTGAACTATCTCTTTCTGAGCACTTTCCTGAGAATTACAACAAGTTCCTTATTTTGTATGTTTTCTCTCTGGTGCAGGAAACACAGTATGCTAAGTGGAAAGCTGCGTGTATCCTTGCCTCCAAAGGCAAAACAATGGCCTACAGCTCCTATAGGACAGAAGTAAAGCACATCCTTTCCTTTTTGCAAATGAAAAGCCTGGCGCCCGCTCCTGGTCAGGCAGCTCCAGACCTAGACGCCATGGAAATGAATCCTGAATGTTTTGTTTCTCCACGTTACGCCAAAAAGCAAAAGACTAAACAGGTTTGTTTGAGACTTCTATGACTTGGCCATCCGCTATAACAACTCTTCTTACTAAATCATTTTGCGAACTTATTTGCATGGTTGCATCAAGCTGACAGCACGAATCCTGGAGGCTCATCAGAACATAGCACAGCTGTCACTAACGGAGGCCAAGATGCGCTTCATCCAGGCCTGGCAGTCCCTTCCTGAGTTTGGAATCAACTACTACATTGTCAGGTACAATTAACATGTTTTGATCAAATAAACATACAACTGGTGACATACCAAAAGAGAGTTAAAAACAAAAACAACTGGACTTTCAATTCTAAAGTTGAAGACGTTTCCCTTCCCAACTAGGAGGCTTTTTCAATTTAAAGTCTGTAGTGAGCTGAGAGGCTAGCTTTAATAGATCCACCTGTGAGGACTTGGATTCACATGTAAATCATGATCATGACCTGGATAACTGAGAATCTTCACCAGCAACTGGTGACATATTTAAACATCATGTTTCCTTTGTTTTGCTCTTCAGATTCAGAGGATGCAAAAAGGATGAAATTCTAGGGATTTCGTACAACCGAATGATCCGTATTGACATGTCGACTGGCTTGCCCGTCACCACGTGGAGGTTTGCTAACATGAAGCAGTGGAACGTCAACTGGGAAATAAGACAAGTAAGGAGTCATTTTGTATTCAGAGGGAGAGATATAATACATTTTACAGTGTTTTCTGCAGATATTGAATGTGAATCCTTAATCTCTTGTATCTAATTACAGGTGACAATAGAATTTGACCAGAATGTGACGATAGCTTTCTGCACGGTGAGCTGTGACTGCAAGGTGGTCCATGAATTCATCGGGGGTTACATCTTCCTATCTACGCGATCCAAGGACCAGAATGAGACGCTAGATGAAGAACTGTTTCATAAACTCACAGGAGGCCAAGAATGACCAGATGTATTGATGTACATGATGTGTTTGGTGTTGATTTTCATAGCCACTGCCATTGGTACAAATGGGTTGTGTCAGGAAGGGAAACGGGAGTAAAACAAGTGCCATCTTTTATGTGTGAGTTAACTTGTTGTGGCAACCCCTGTAGGAGGGTGAAACCAAAAGAACAACTTTATAATGACATCACTGACTGAAATATTGTTATGCTAATGTAAATGTGTAGTTAGGGTTGGTTTGTCAAATTTAAACTGAACAAATATTTGTGAAACACCCCCCTTTTTTTACATTTAATTACTTTTTCTCTATTAAACTGGAAAGAAAATAATTTCAATGTCTTTTTTTATTCAGTGACAACTTTTAGAGTTTTGCAGTCATCTCCAGGTTATAATGCTTGCTTTTAATGTGTGTTTTGATTAAAATCGTAAAAGAGCCATATGATGTACTTGAAAGAAGAATTTTTTGGTCATATTTTCAGTACTATATGTAAGATATAATATACTATGAGACGCAAACAGTATAATACAGCCATACCCTCCTTTACCTATTGCCACAACCAGAAAGTGAAGTTTCTACAGTATGTTTTTGTGCTACATTTACCATTAATATAATATATTAAACCATTTGGTTTGATTGGAAATGCTGAGCTATGAATTTAAGTATTTGTGTCTTTTATACTTTTTTAATTGTTTAACTTTATTCACAAACATTTTCCCAGCATTAAAATTTCCTGTTTCTTTTGGGCACAACCGGTGCTCCTCTCGATTTTTCTGAAATCTACTGTTTATCCCTACCTTTTCCCTATTGGCTAAGAATCACATCAATGTTTCTTTCCAGCCAATCACAGGCACGCATACTGAAAGGGGGTTGATCCTGCTCCAGTGTGGTTTCGTTTAGCCATCCTTCTCACAAGCTAGTGAAATGAAAGCTAACACGTGGATATAGGTATCTAAACTTTCTTATATCCAGTATAATTTCGTGCCTTTTATCAACTGTTCCTTGTCAACGACGACTGTAGGCATTTAGCTAAGGCGAAGTTTACTCGTCACGAGACTGTTGAGCCTTTTATTATGGCGGACAACGAGGACGATGATCAGTACATAATCAAAGAGGGAGACTACGTTGTGCTAAAACGAGGAGAAATCTACAAATCAATGCAAATTCAACTCAGGAAGTAAGTCAGAACTGCACATTTAAGATAAAAAAATGCTAAACATAAAGCTGTAAGTTGAATATCCTTTCATTTAAAATGCAACTAAGCAATGAGAGTATGTGTGGATGTTTCCACACAGGAAAGTGATTTTTGAGAAGCAGTGGATCTTCCTGGATAATGTAGTGGGACACCTGTACAACACCACATTTGAGATCTTGTCTGGGGGAGCCCTGCAACCAAAGAAGGAAGACACAGAGAGCTCTACAGGTGTGAATAATTCCGTTTAGCATATGTTACCAATCAATTAAAGACAAATGTATCATTAAATCTTTCATGTCTGCATTGCTGAATGAGCGTGTGAATTAGCACTGACAGCTTGTTACTTTGTGTCCAAATGTGCATGTGTTTGTTTATAGATGTAAAAGTGGCAGGTACAGACAACAGGAACATTGTTGATGATGGGAAATCGCAGAAGCTGACCAGAGACGACATTGAGACGCTGAAAGAGCAAGGTCTGAAGGGTCAGGTACATCTGGAACCTTAGATTCATGTTGAAGTGGGAACAAATCACAGAGCTGTGGAACATGGAATATTTGTGGCATTTTATTGACACAAATTAGGGCTGTACTATGTTAATAAAAGTTTATCAATAAAACGTCAAAAATATCCATATACGATGTTGAAACTCTGACCTATTTCTATTTTTTTATTAAAAGTATGTTAACTACATCACATCTATATTAAACAGTTGTAATTTAGAACAGGGTCTTTTTTTATTTCTTCTATGTAAAATTTTAGCTTCATCGCCAAGTAAGATTGGTGTTGCTGTTTATTTTGAACCATCCATTATCTTTTACTCACTTCTTCCCCTCTGGGTTGCTTTTGACTCTGTATATACAATTTTAATTAGTTTAGTGTATTTATTTTCAAACAAAACTTTCACAAATTAAAATACCATAATACATTTTTGTGAAGTATTTGTTTTAAAAATGTACAAACTAAGCATACCGTACAAAAGTAAAGTGCGAGGCGGGGTAACGGATGTGTGTTTGGTCCTCAGGAAATTATCCAGCAGCTGATCGACAACAGCTCCACGTTTAGTAATAAAACAGGATATGCCCAGGATAAGTACATCAAGAAAAAGAAGAAGAAGTGAGTCACTTCTGATGATACACTCAGTCTATTGGAGGCTAAAATAAATGTGATGTGTTTATCAATGCTTGCGGTTTCCCAGGTATGAAAACACTGTGACAATTCTTAAACCAACATGTCGTATCTTGGCTCTGATGTACCACGGCCGCGAACCAGGGAAAATCTGGTGAGTTAGCCAAATAACAAACAGTACATGTGATGTTTGTCCCTCAGCATTAGGAGGCTGACTCGACTCGGTTCGGTTTGTGTTTCCATGTGACGCAGCCACCTGCGGTACGACACCCTTGCACAGATGTTGACGCTGTCAAACATCCATGCTGGCAGTAAAGTTCTGGTGTTTGAGACTTGTGCTGGCCTTGTACTGGGAGCTGTCATGGAACGAATGGGAGGTTAGTTTGCGCTAAGAGTGTGTGTGCAGCTGGATGTGTTGGAAAGATGAAAGTTTTTTTTTTTTTCATGCAGCTTGAGCAAGGCCTTTTCCTCTGCCCTTTTATGTAATTACGTTCGGCTCTCCTCCTCCTCCTCCTGCAGGCTACGGCTCGGTGATTCAGATGTACCCAGGAGGGGGGCCTGTACGGGCGGGTGTGGAGTGTTTTGGCTTCCCTGCTCATTTTCACAAAACGCTGCAGGAGTTTCCCATCTGCCACGTCAACGCTTTGTTGGCAGGCTCTCTGGACACCACCGGCAAAGACCCCACTGCTGGTATGACCATTTTTTTTACTGAACCACTAGAAATTAGTGCTGAAGTGCCAAATAAATAAGTTTTTATTTGATTTAAAGAATGATGTTAAACCACCAGTTTGGACATAACTTGTTTAACACCCAGAGGGGCATCCCTCACAGTTCCATCCATTTATAAAACTATCATTTTCTTCATGGTTGTGAAGCCCTGGTGCCTAACTTCAGTGGTCAATGGGTGGAAGGCAGGGTACACCTTGAACAGGTCATCATATTTGACCAATTTAAAAACTTTCGGTGGTGCTTTAACCCAACACCAAACTAAAAAGTGTTTAAGAGGATGGGAAATGATCATTTAGAAGGGGTCTCTGCAGTCACAAAGTGGTAGGTTGTTCTGTGTGGGTGGAGTTTGGGAAAACTGTGATTGGTCCCATTGACTTGTGGGGGAAGTTAGAAGATTTACTTACAGAAAGTACTGATCAGCGTACAGGCTTTTAGGTAGGATTTAGGAGGGGGACATCTACACTTAAAGCCAACAAAATGATATGGGTGGGATTGTAATATTAAACACAGAAGCAGCAGAATTGTGTCCCCCCATCTAAAACTCCAACTCTCATAGCAGTGGAAGTAAAATCTATTGTGTGCGTTTTTACACTGCACCACTTTTACATCAGTCAGCTGCACAAAATGGGACAAATGTGGCCCTTTTACTAGAATTTGTTTCTTCATCACAAATCCTTTGCCCTTTTCTAAACTAACAGCATTTTGACTGCTGCCTGCTGCAGGTAAAACACTGACTGCATTTAAGTTTTCTCACAAAACCATATTTAAGGTGGGAAAAAAACACTTGTTTTAAAAATTAACGTAAGCTGTATTTCCTTAAGTACAATTTTATTTAAATCATCTGACGGCGAATTTTTCTAACGTTACAGATGAAAAGCAGTTTGATGTTGCTGTAAAGGAGGAACATCCTGAGGCAGAGCAGCAGCAGCAGGAGGGCAGTCCAGAGCAGAGTATGGAGACAAAAGCTGGAGATGCTGATCAGGACCGTGAGAAACTGGAGAGGGAAAAACGAAAAGAAGTTAAAGTATGTTTAGAGTTTTACAAAGTCTTTGGTAACTTTACTCTGTTGTTTGCATGTAACAATAATGGAAAAGATTATACGTAAAATAAACTTGTTGCCCTGCGTGTTTTTCTTGTTATTTTTTTAAAGGCTCAAGAGAAAAAAGTGAAGCTGGAGGAGAAGCGAAGGAAGCTGGCAACTGCTGCCGCTCTCCTGGAAGGCAGGAACGCCGATGGGTCTGTGTCAAATTAGCTCCTTTGTTCACCTTTCCTTCTCTTTCTCTGCACCTTTCTGCTTTCATCAGCATCAGCCTCCTTCAGTCCCCAGCTCGGCTTTCATCAATTCCCAATTAAACCATGCAGTAAACAAAGGCAATTAAAATAGATTTCCAGAAAAAAGAAATAAGAATGATTAAAGCCTTTTGCTAACTACGTCTATAATCGTCATAAACAAAGATTCTCCTCCTTCTGGCCTCACACAAAGTGATTAGTGTGCAGCGCTCCTACAAGGTGAACAAATTGATTGCTTTGCAGTTTCTTCTCATGATATGAGGAACCCTCTGGTAATAGTTTTTTATGATTGATAGATGGGCTGAGAGGAAGGTGCCTGAAATACAAGTAGCTCGTAGAATTCTCCTTTAAATCCTAAAAGCTATCAAATAAACACAAAACTACTGAACAGGATTTCCCACGTTGTCCTAAATCAGCCTCCTCTCCTGCTTCTCATCCAGTTGGATAAAATATTGATCGGGTCTGTGTTACAGAGGGGCAGTAAGTCTTCTAGAGCTGTACACTCAGCTCTGATCCGTTAAATTACATTACTGCCTACCTGTACATTTCCACTTTTGAAATGTACTATTGACTGCTTTTTTATGTTGGGCAGGTTTGCTTGATCATCTTTTTGTTTGCCCACCTGCAGGCTGGTCATAGCGAGTCGATTCCACCCCTGTCCCGTCCTTTTGGGCCTGATTAAGTTCCTGTCCCCCTCTCGGCCTTTTGTAGTTTATTCACAGTACAAAGAGGTAAGAGAATTATTACTTAGGATTACTTTACGGCACTGTTAAAGCTGCCTTGTTGCTATTTGTACTTATGTCTATTATGTTATTAAAATAGTTACTCTGTGTGAATCTTATGACAATGTTTTTTGAGCACTTCTTTGTTTTCCTTTTTTTTTTTTACTTTACTGCAGCCTCTCATCGAATGCTACACTAAACTTAAAGAACAAGGTGGCACAGTGAACCTCAGACTCACCGACACTTGGCTCAGGCATTACCAGGTAAACAACACTGACACTCCTAATTGCTCAGGGGATGGAAAACGCTACAAGGGTCCACAACATTTTTTTATGTATTCAAAGGATCAAAATGAGTTACCCCTAACAGGGATCGACATAACCGTTGTTTAGGTTGTCCGAGACAAACTATTTTCGTTTCGGACAACTAGATCCCACCTCCAGGTTGTCCGGTGGACAACCTGGAAAAAAAAAAAACGATTAAAGTTTTCTGTCGCGGGTGTTCGTCGTTTTAACAATGAACGAGTGAAAAAAAAAACTTGTTAAAGCATCTAGGGATTAAACTGACTGTTCTTTCACCCAATAAAGGAACCACAGTCAAAGTTTTACCCAATCAGAACACAGCAGGGTGGGTCTTTCTGTGACTGACAGCGCTGCCTTTTTTCTTTCTCTGTTGGTGGTCACTCAGTCCAGGAAACACTAAGGGCTTTCCTGGGAGGTGCTCACCTGAGCTTTTCCACCGAGGATTACGTCGTATTTTATATATATAATATTTCTAAAAGCACCTCGCAGCGTTTCCACCGTAACAAGACCTTGACTGTTTTTAAAGCGAGGGCTGAGAGGCAGTTTGACTGCAGCTGCAGCCCCTCTTCATGCGCAGCGCAGCTCCGACCTGCCCGGAACTTCAGAGTCCATATATGTCAACTCCTTCATATATTTACCTGTATAATGAGCATCAAAAATCGGTAACTTTTGCAAAAAGTCCGTATTTATCACACGCGAGGCGAGGCGCAAGCGGACCACAGCCGCGCAGAGTGGGGTGGGGAGGAGGGGGGTGTGCCGTGTCTACTTTTGACTTTGATTTTCTTCTAAAATCACAGAGTTCTCTGAGTCAGCCTCAGATGCATGTAGTTAATCTTAAATATCTTCTAAATTTAACCAGGGTGTTTCAATGCCTTTATAAAACAATTTTAGTGGAGAAACTTGTCAGTTTGGTTTAAAAAACAGAAAAACAGTAAAAATATATATATTTTTTTCTGTGCAGAGAACTTCCTCTGGTATATATTTTTAAATAAATCTATCAAAGCTCCTTGGTTGAAAACTCTAAAATGACAGAAGAGCTGTTTAAAAACGTCTTTCCTCAGAAAGTCTTCAGTCCTATAAGAACACTAAACTGTAGCTTTAAGGTCATGTACACAGTATATTTAAATTCAATGTTTGACCTGTAAGCAGATGTAAGCTTATGGATGTTAATTTTTGCTCTCTATTTTAAAGAATGCGGAGGATGAGGAGATTTTACTCAAGCAGCTCCTGAAACTGTTAACCTGCTGACTGAGAGCCTACCTATTAAATTACATTTTTATTGAGATTTTTTTTGGACAACCAGATTTCATCAACAGGTTGTCCGCTGGACAATTGTTTTAGTTTTAGTCTAAATTTTAGTTGACTAATTATCAAAACATTTAGTCGACTAAATTATACATAGTAAATACTTTTCATCAATTTTATCAATTCTCTGTAGTTACTAAAACAAAAGAAATGTACATTTCTCATCCTCACAGGTGAACTCTGTTGATTCACCAGTTCTTTATGCAGAAGGAATAAATGTTTTTGTGTGTTTCAGTGTTAAATAAGAAGCAGCTGGATAAAACTAACATATTTTGCACACACCTCCAAGCCATCAAAGCAGAGTTAACATCTACTGACGAACTATCTCTGTCGTGTCCCCAGGTTCTGCCTAACAGGACTCATCCTCTGCTGTTGATGAGCGGGGGCGGAGGCTACCTCCTCTCAGGGACAACAGTCGCCACAGACCCCTCCAAACCAGCTGTCTCCCAGCCAGACGATGGACCGGCTCCGAAAAGACCAAAACTGAAACACTCTGAGGGATAAACAAACACAGAAGGGTCAGACCTGTCAGGGGGGTTCTGCTCCTGACCTTATCTCTGTGGAACTGACTTGTGGAGTTAAGGCAGAGTTAGTTTTGCATCCATCAGAGCACGTTTCTCTGTGTTTTTGTGCTCTTATACGTGCAGATTAGGGCTTAATATGAGGAGCTGTAACTAAAATAAGCCAGCCTATAAGCCTCTGTTTTTCTTAAATCAGGAACTGAAGACAATTTTTACTTTTGAGGAACTAGCGTGTTTTATTTTTATTTTTAATGGTTCATCCATCAGTGTCTGCAAACAAATATAATCCATATTTAAAGAACATGTGATGTGTCACTTCTGCTTTAGCAAATAATAAAAACTTTCATTTGGTCCCAGAATAACTTCTTTTATTAGTTTGCAAACAGAACAAACTCCTATAAACACGTTTAAATCATTTATCTTAGATTTTTTTTTCTTCTTTATTTTTTTTAAACTTTTTTCAGACAATACATATAAACATTCATTTCATTCCCATGCTGATGAATTTATCATAACTTCACAAAAAACAGCCAACAAAGCTGAATAAAAGGGCATGGCTTCAGAGTTTTTACATCATTTTGTTTACTTTAGACACTAAGAACACTAAGTCGGCAGACAAACGGTAAAACGGAGACTTAATAGCTGATGGTCTTAAAATGCTGCAGAATTATGCAGTCCTGTCATGCAATTTGGTTGCAATTTTCTGCAGCTCCGTGTCCATCGCTGCCAGGTTTTCCAGCTTTTTCTCCTGGAGGAGTAGAAAAAAACAGCATTTATGAATAAGCAACAGAAAATCCTACAACTATTTTTATCATAAGCCCAAAACAATAGTTATTTTTTTCTGTTTCTGTCCTAAAACGTGCCCAACCACTTCATCTCTTTGAGATTTGCTGCAGCATGCTTGTGTTTAGACGAGACCTCTAACGAGTTGCTTGCTTGGATTACATATTTCCTTATTATCCTTGGAAGTTGCAGTTGCTGGGGAACTAATTAATCTTTTTATTTTTTTCCTGCTCTAATGTATGTGACTAGATAAAGAAAACCTCTGCAGGCCAGAGTCCTTGTTTTTTATGGGCATATTAGGGCTGATTGCTCTCGGAGGCTACAATCATTAGGTCCTCAGTGTGATTACTGCAGCAGTCAAAATACTGAAGTGGAGATATCAAACAGGGAGACAAAGGAAACTACTGTCAACAAAACAATAAATGCAGTTATCAGTTCCCTTTGCATTCACCGATGCACATTTAAGTCATATCCAACTATACTGGAGATTTCCATATTGAGCATGTGTTTAATCAGTGATGCTGTTTGTACACCCAGCTTGATTTACCTCCTGTGGAGTGAGAACTCTTGAGTGTAACGTCTCCTCCGGAGCGGAGTGGTTAGTCAACTGGTTAATCTTGTAGCTCAGCAGCTTGGCCAGCTCATCCATCTGAAACCAATTAAAGACGAAACTTAAGAAATCAAAGCATTATTTTAGATGTTTTATCCCCTGGAGGACCTTATGGTAGGTTAAAATGCATTTATCTTAGGGGCGGTGTAATTTCCAGACACATAGTCCAATGTTGTACCACAACCAAGTAATTATGTTACCTTAAGTTGTTATGAAAATGGTGTATATATGAAAATTCTATTTAACTTTGTATCTATTAGTAATCAATCTAAACATCTTGAAACTGGCCTCTGTCTCTTTAAGAACTTCCTACTGTTTCTGACACTCCCACTTCATCACATCTTCACAACAGTTCTATGGGGCTCGACTGAGGACTCCAAGGAGGAGCTTTGTGTAAATAGTTGACACTTTGTACCAGCAAGTTTTTAGGCAAGGGGTGGGCTATCATAATCCTTGAGGGCACCTATCCTGCATGTGTTTGAGGTTTCTCTGCTCCAACACAACTAATTTTAATGAATGGGTTATTACCAAGCTTAGGCAGAACATGAGAAGGCAATCAGGAACAAGTAAAACATGCATGACTGCGGCCCTCGAGGACCAGGAATACCCACCCCTGGTTTAGGCAGTTTCACAGAGCTACCACAGGAGATCCAAGCATTTATTAAACATGCATAAACAGCAACACTCTGGGTATGTTTTTGATGAGGGAATCACAGGATGTAAAGCTCAAAAACGTTGAACTTGTACAATAACTACCCTCCCTCACTTTAAAGACTTAAGTCTGAAAAAGTACAATGAGTTGTTTTTATTTAGTATAACGAAGCTGAAAGACTCAGTGATCTGGTCTACCTTGTTTGGTGTTGCAGCAGGTTCCTCTGAGTCCCTTTTATACCAGGAAGGATGATAAAAGCCTCTGTAAATCCATGGATTGCGCTTCTCAGCCAGATACCTGAAAAATAGTTCAATAGGATGCTACCCAATGTTTAGTCATTTAAGAAAATTATGTTTTAATCTTGAACAGTTAATGAAACTAAAGTGTGTTTTACCAAACTAGACACTAAAGTTTTATAAAACAGAGTTACCTCAGAGCTTCATCTCTGTCTTTTGTCTCCTCTACATGCTCCTCTGAATCCCCTCTCTCCTCCTCCTCCTCTTCTTCTGATAAACCTCCCTCTCCTCTCTTGTGAAGCTTCTGTTTATGGTGGTATCTGTGTGTTGGTTTCCATATCCGCTTCTCCATCTCTTCTTCTTTTCCATGTCTTTTGGTAATGCCCCAGTCCTCCTGACTGCGTTCCCCCTCTGGCTCCTCTCTGGCTTCCTGGGAAAGCTCTTCGTCACGTTTGTGTTTCCTTTGGTAGTGCCTGCCGGGTCTCCAGTTCCGTTTCTCTGTTCCTGTATCAAAATCCCAGTATTCCTGGCTGCGTTCTTCGTCTGGATCTTCTGAAAGCTCTTCATCACGTTTGTGTTTCCTCTGGTAGTGCCTGCCAGGTCTCCAGTTTCGTTTCTCCGTCTCGCTGTCAAAATCCCAGTATTCCTGGCTGCGTTCTTCGTCTGGATCTTCTGAAAGCTCTTCATCACGTTTGTGTTTCCTCTGGTAATGCCTGCCAGGTCTCCAGTTTCGTTTCTCCACTCCGGTATCGAAATCCCAGTATTCCTGGCTGCGTTCTTCGTCAGGATCTGCCCAGGCTTCCTCTGAGAGGTTCTCGTCTCGTTTGTGTCTCCTCTGGTGGTACCTTCCGGGCTTCCAGTTCTTCTTCTCTTTCCCAGTCTCAACGTCCCAGTATTCCTGGCTGCGTTCTTCGTCAGGATCTTCTGAAAGCTCTTCGTCACGTTTGTGTTTTCTCTGGTAGTGCCTGCCAGGTCTCCAGTTTCGTTTCTCCATCCCAGTATCAAAATCCCAGTATTCCTGGCTACGTTCTTCATCTGGATCTTCTGAAAGTTCTTCGTCACGTTTGTGTTTTCTCTGGTAGTGCCTGCCAGGTCTCCAGTTCCGTTTCTCCATCCCAGTATCAAAATCCCAGTATTCCTGGCTGCGTTCTTCATCAGGATTTTCCCTGGCTTCCTCTGGAAGCTCCTCATTGCGTTTGTGTCTTCTCTGGTGGAACCTGCCAATCTTCCAGTTCCTCTTGTCAAGATCCCAAGATTCCTGGCTACGGTCTTCATATCCATCTCCCTCTGAAGGTTCATCGCTGCGTTTGAGGAGACCTTTCTTGTGATGATATCGATGCGTGGGTTTCCATATGCGCTTTTCTCTCTCCTCGTCCTCTTCCCCGTGCTTTTTGTCCCCATCCCAGGACTCTTGGCTGTGTTCTCCCTCTGGCTCCTCCTCTTCTCCCTCGTCTCGTTTGTGTTTTCTTTGGTAGTGCCTTCCAGGCCTCCAGCCCCTCTTATCTCTCTCCTCACTTTCCTCATCCACCTCCTCTGCTTCATCTTCCTTCAACCTCTTTTCCATCCCTCCCCAGCTCTCCTGACTTCGCTCGTATTCTTCGTCTCCCTCTCCCCGTTTGCTTTTCCTCTGGTGGAACCTCCCAGGCTTCCAGCCGCTCCTTTTCTCCCGCTCTTCTCCTCCTTCACTCATCACCATCTTATCACCCAGACTCCAGGGTTCTTGGCCATGCTCGCCTTCGGGCTGTTCCTTTTTTTCTTCCACAGATTTCAAGAGTGCTTCGATGTCTTTCACGTCTGCCGGTTCCTGAGCATGACCTTCCAGAACCTCCTCCTGAGTCGCAGTCCCCTCACTGCTTTTCTTGTCCATTGGGGCATGATTGATTCCTAAAACAAGAAAGAGTCTAACGTTTACAACAGATCCGAGAACCTGGTGATAAGGTATTACAGATTTACAGTTGCACTATACATCCACTTATTTCAGCATTAATATTAGTTACAGCTTTGAAGAATTGATTTATCTGTTCATTTTCCAGGGTGGAAAGATTAAATATTGTACAACTTCAGTAATTAACAAAACAAGTCGAGTGGGAAAGTTTAACTCAGTGAAGATCTAAGAAAGAGAATTAATTTCATCTCTTTCTTAGATCTTCACTTAGTTAAACTTAGGATCAATCCTGACATGAAGTGGAAACTGTTAGAACGCCAAAGGGTACTGACTTTAAAAGAAACTCCTGATCCAAAAGAGACACCTTCAGTCAGGATAGAAATTTGCAGCTGCCTACATTGGAAATGGTCAGACGAGACAATAACTGAGCTGTTTGGCTGCAGTGATGAACTATGGAGGAATCAAGATAAGGCCTTTAAACACTGTACAAACTGTTGAGCATGGTGGTGGTAGCATCATGATGTGGTACTGGTGGATTACACAAAGTTGTTGAAATGATGAACCTCCAAATGTTTTGAACTTTAATTCAAATTAACAGCAAGACAGTTGAAACGGCTGTCCAAAAAAGACAACAATCCAAAACACTGATTGGGTAAATCGGGCTAACATTTAGCTTCTGGGTCAGCCTTCCCAAAACCCCAACCAATTAACATGAACTCTACAACTTCTGCCAAATAAAGTGGCCAAATACCCAGAAGCTTGTTGATGGCTGCAAAAATTGTGCAGTCAAGGTTGAATTTGCTACAGGACATTTACCCAAATATTGGTGCATGTATATATCTAAGCCTGTATGGATTAAAAGAAGTCCACAATAAATTCCAAAAGGTGCACCCAATTTCTGTTTTTAAAAATCATTGGAGCTCCGAGTTGTGAAAAAATTCCTGTTTGAGGAATATGTTTCCCCCACAAAAAAAAAAATAAAAAATAAAAAAATCATTAAAATCCTCAAATTACTGGTAACAAGTCAGATTTAGCTGATTGTTCAGTCATATTTAATTTAGATTGGATATCTTCAAACTGCCTTTCATTTTAATCTGGCATCTGCAGTTTTTAGAGTGCTGCATCATCAAAAATCTACTTCAAAGATGCCTTCTTTCTCGACTGTTTTCATCTCATACAAAATAAAATAAACAAAATAAAAGCCTTATCTGGTTGATTTTGCAACAGACCTGCTTGGATAATGTCTTTGCACTCCTGGTGCAGCTGAGTGTCCGGCTTGGTGAGAGCTTTGGACAAGACTTCCACCAAACACAGCGTTACCTGCAGAAAGCGCACAAGAAGTCAGGTCTTTAGCTCAAAACATTTGATTCGTTCAAATAGAAATAAGAATAAACATACCACATCTTCTTTCTGCTCTTCTTTGCCCACTGGAATAGCAAGGCTTTCTGCGCACGAAAAGGGAAGAACAAAAGAAAAACATCCTGAGAACTGGAGAAGATTTCTGTCCATGGTGCTGAAACTGCAATATGCTGAAGACCTACCTGTAAAGAGAGCTACCACAAGCAAAAAGATGAGTCTCATGTTGTGCATGCCTTTTTTTTCAATCAGAAAGAGTTGAAGCAGCTGTGGGATCAGCTCCTGTCCTCTCCGCAGCAGCGGGACGCGCAGAGCTGCTCTGACTGTTCCTCCCTGCTGCTCTGAGATCTGCAGCTCAGGAGCAGCGCCTCAAATAAGGAGGGGAGTGGGCTGGAGCAGCGTGGGAGGACGGCTCCAGGCTCCTGTCATGACTCATTAAGACTCGCAGAACAAAGTGACCTGTGCCGAGTCAGACACACGAGCCAGATCAATCATTTGCTCCTTCTTGTTTTTGTTTTTTAGTTGTTGTTTTTTTTAGGATGTTGTTGGGAGGAGAAGTGTTAATCTAATCGGTGTCACGACACATCAGAGGATGTTGCAGTTGGAGGTTGGATGTAATGTGGTTCACCCTGTGGGTGCTGCACAAAACATTACGCTGATTCTTGTGTTGTAGTGGTAAAACTTTCAAACTGTTTTTGATTAAAGGGATAGTCTGGCCATCTTTGACAAATTTGTATCAATTTAAGGGTTAAAGGCTTAAAATTGCTGTTTATTCCAGGTCAAAACAAGAGATCTTTTTCCCATTTTTTTATGTCAGGATACGATGTGTCTCCTAAATGTTTGGAACAAGTTACACAAGTTGGTACGAAATGACTCCTTGTGTAGTTTATTTAATATAAGACTTTTTTGTGTGTTTTAATAAGATACACTCTGACTGTAAATAAGATTAGAAAGTTTCTCATTATTTCTCACTGCAGTGTTCCCGTGCATCATACATATTAAAAACAAACTAGAAGGTGTTGTTTCTAAACACAAATCAGTTTTTTTCCCTTCAAATATCATTCATATATA
>JAUBOC010000071.1:15199054-15212411 GCA_032275365.1 Anablepsoides cearensis
AAGTTTATACAATACATTTAAAAAATCTGTATTGTTCGATACAAGTGTCTTCGATACGGTTCGGTGCGGTTCGGTTCGGTTCGATACGGGTACATGTATTGTTGCACCCCTAATATATATATATATATAATTATTTTAGCTACAAGCAGATCTCATCTTGTTTTTCAAGGAAGCTGCATGGACTTTAGGCCATTTTCATCAAAATGCAAAAGTTGGTAAAATTGATGAAAAGTTCTAAGATGATCTTTAGAATCGTGGATGCAGTCAGTTTTTACAATTTGGATAAACTAAAATTATTTTTGTATTTTATTGTTAATATAATCAACTCTCAACACATAAGATTCACCTGGCAAAATGGTAAAAACAAGATCGGTCTAAATGATGAATACTATTGCTCAAGAGATTATGAACACACTGTAAATACTTTGCATATTTTTGCCCACTGAATGAAAAGGGGTTAAAATGTTTTTGCTAATGTTTGTCAATCCAATTCAACATACTGCTAAAGCTAAACAAATCTAGGCAATACAAAGATGACTACAACTCAATTTAACAGACATTTAGCTAACATTTGTTGTGGAACTATCACTGTCACAAAGATCAACTAACCAAAACATATGAGTATCACACAAGAATGACAAGACATACGTAAACATAACATTAAAACACAAAGAATATAAACAAACAGCAAAAACACGGACCCACTGAAATTATTGTATAGAAACCCTCAAAGTTTTCAGTGGATGTACTTCCTCACGTATCAGACAGGTGTGGGCCATATCTGGTGTCAAGCTGGCACTGCTGGCATGACAAATGATTTGTCAACCGAATGTGGGCCAGGTCTGGCAAAGAGGGCACTGTGATGGCATTCCACAACTGGCCCAGTTAGGGTTTGGTATGTGGCCCAAATCTGTCAATGTTACAACTGGCCTGGTCGTGCTTTGGTTTATGTGGCCCAAAACTGTCGATGCCACAACTGGCCCGGTTACAGTTCAGTTTATGTGGCACAAATCAATGCATCACTGGCCCAGTTGCAGTTTGATTTATGTGACCTAAATCTGTCAATGTAACAACTGGCCTGGTCGTGCTTTGGTTTATGCATGGACCACATCCGGAGAATCACATCTGGGCCACCAAAAGGCCATCATTCTTTATAGTATCTGGGCCAGATATGAGCCAGACAAATTTTGTTATGTGACAAGATGGCCACCATAACTATTGACTGTTAGTAAACAGTTATAACCCCATCATTTCACAACAAAAGATCATTTGAAAACTCTGGCATGAGAAGTGGTGGGCGATATACATTTCTTGAAGGAAAGCCAGACTTTTTTTTTAATCTGATAGTCAGAATTTATTTCATCTGAATATCCTTCCCATGAACACTGACTGTTCTCAGGTCTGACTCAAACTGAGAGCTACTGACATGTTTTCCTGAGCACTTTTGCTTTACTTGTTTCCCCTCAGTGCACACACACTTTCATATCCACCCAAAAGAAGCACATAAGTGACCAGTTTGGGAATCAAAGGAATGAGAAACTCCAATTTGGGAGAAAGAAACAAACATGTTTACATAAAGCTGTTTACACAACAACAAATGACCTTTATGTGTGGCCAAGTGTGTGCAAATTCAATCAGGTCCCAGAAACCAGAAGTGCAGAAAGTGCAGCGGCTCTGAGCGAAACAGGAACGCCGTGTTTCATAAATCTGTCTGCGCTCCTCATGCCTACATGACTGGTTACAGATATTTGTTGCTGCAGTCCGCCTCCGCTGGGGGTGAAATAATAACTGGTCAGAGCATAAAACTGTGAAGTCGAATGGTGTATTGCGTATCAGAGCAATCCATGCTCATCTGAAGCCATCAGTAGGCTCAGTCTTTAATGTGAATTATAGGACGTGCACTTCTAGTTCCACATGCTTTGTGTTTATGAGTAGCAGAGTGACGGAGCTCTGCAGGTTCATAGACTCTCTGAGGAGAAAGTTTGTCTGACACACACTTCCACAGCCTCTAAAGAAACGAACTGATGAATTCTGAAGCAGCTCTGCTTTGAACAGCGAGTGTGAATTCATTCTGGCACGATGCTTTTTGAGTGATTCTGTTCCTTCACTGCTCTCCCTCCAGCCTTAACTTTACTAACGTTTTTGCACAAGTTTGTTTGTCTCATGATTGCACACATCATTCACAAAGTTTGACTAAAACAGCTTTAACTCCATCTCTTCCTAAGACAAACTTAGGTTAGCTTAAAACTCTGTGATAAAAAGCAACAGGTAATATGCTTTCCTTTACGGCCTGCTAAAACTTTAATTAAAGGCAGACATGGAAGCTCACGTGCAGCATAAAGAGAACTCGGTGTGTTCGCATGGTTTGTACTCAGGTCAGCTCAGGACGGCAGCATCACCTCTTTCATCACAACCATTTACATACAGGAACAAAAGGAGAATCCGCTCACTGAGCTCAATGAGAGAGCTGCATAAAAGCCAGCACTGGGCTTTGATCTTTGCTGAGGGAGAAACTGTATGATTGTCTTCAAACTACTGACACACTTTGATGATCGTCCAAGAATAATAAAGGAGTCTTTGCGCGGTCATCTGTGGTCACATCCACTTGGTTTGCTGTTGGTAATTCATTTTGTTCTCTGACAGGTTGAGGAGGTTGTTGTTTGGATCTGTGCTTTTTGTTAGTTGTTATTAGTGTTGATTAAGTTTATTTCCTTTTTGTGCATGCTTTATTTTTAGTGCTCCCAGGATTTACCAAGTTTATTACTCCCAGTATTTTTCAACTGTTTATCTCTGGCCCTCAGCCCTGACACACCTAAACACACCTGTTCTCTATTCCATTTAGCTCAGCTGTCTCAGCCACAGTCCATTTATTCCTACTGTCCCCATTCACTCCTCAGTGGAGCATTACAGCCCATGTATAATCCTTTTTGTGTCTCCTTGAGCCTTATTTACACTTTGTTGTGGATTTATGCTGCCTTGCCAGCTTTTTGTTTCATTTGCAATAAATTTAAGTTTTATTTTATTGAGCTCATATACAGTAGGTTTGCATTCCTGGTTCCAAACCACTTCAAACGATGGTAGAGAATTTTATGCAGCATTTTATTGAATCTGAAAAGTATGAACTCTTTATGAATGATGTCACACCAAAGTAAACTGTGATCCAGTTGAAGGTTTAGAAAATAAGTAGGATTTGCTAATTGTTGCGCTGAGTAGCCAGGCTAACGATTATTAGCAACACAAACTGAACAGTGTAACATGACTGCACGTGGTTGTGGTGATCACACAGTAGTGTGGGACGTTTTTACTAAAATGCTCATAAACAAAAGGGAAATTTTAAATTTTATTGCAGCAGGTATTGTGCACAAGTCAGCCATGTTGACTTGGTCAGAAATCAAGGTTGTTTAACAATCTCCACAATTTAGAGCTTAACAAAATAGAATTCTCATCAATCGTTATAAAATATTTGAGCTGTTTTAAAATGAGTATTCCGTTTATTTTTTATTTGGACTAGCTGTCAATTTGGTCAGAATTAAACAATTCCACCAAAATGAGGTCATTGAAAGACCTTTCTACAACAGGTAAGATACTGATTGTTCATAACATTTTCACAGAACCTCATTTAAAAAATTGGAGGTACCATCCGTCCATCTTTACTTGTTTCTCCTTTCTTGGTCTCAGAGAACAGGTGCCTATCTGCAGCATCTTCACCCAGAGAGTTTCCAGCCTGGGAGGCAATCTTGCCACTTTCTTGCTGAGAAGCGACAGCTCTAACCACTGCTCTGAGGTGCCACTGATCTGAATTAAATACATGATCCCTACTGTCTATCACATGTATCTGCCACAGTTTTGCATTATCCAAAAGATTTTTTTAAATGGTGTTAACAGAAATTGATTAAAAACAACTAAAAGATACACATGTTAATAGAATTTGTTAGAATAAAGGTTATCTGTCAACTCCAAACACTTAACCGAATGTCACCTTAAAGGTATAACCAGTTGCCCGAGGGCCTGATCTGAGGTCAGTGTGACTTACTGAAGCTTTACTAGTATTGACAACAGTTAAACGCTTGAACCTGAAGGAGAATTTCGACAAAAAAATCAAATTTGTTCCTCTGTGCTGTCTGAGACCCGACTTCTCACCACTTAATGCTATCATTCCTGTGAGGAATGTTTAACATCAGCGTCAATTAAAACAAAGAGCTGAAGGTCACAGAAGGAAAGCTGCTCTGACGGCAACTTTTCAAATCACTGCATCATGAGAGAGACTATAACCATGCTGATTATGTTTTACAGCTCTCTGGGATATTATAACAATATTTTATGGTAGAAGGTGGTTATATGACACTTTAATATGATTTACAATCTTATAGGTATAAGACTAAGGTCATACCTGCATATATTTTGTGGGTGTAGGTATTTCTTCTGTGCTTGCAGTATAAATAAAATATTAAATCCCATTGTGGGACAAATGCTGACATGATTACTTTTTATTAGCAGTCCTTGTGGAATGCCTTCCGAGTGCAGTAATAAGGAATCAGTGACATGAAAAAATTCTCAGAACTCATATGCATGCAGATAATAAAAAACATTTAATACTTATAATCTTAAAAATTATATATTAATTATTTATATATTATATAAATAAAATACATTTATATTTATTATAGATTTTATATAATATTTGATATATAATTATGTATTTATAATGTGTAATATATTATATATAAACTTATGTATGTATATATTATTATTATGAAATAATAATAATTACAATACATTTTATTAAAAAGCACTTTTCAGGACACTCAAGGACAAAAAACAAAACAAAACGAAACAAAAATCATCAGAGAAAGAAAATAATAAAATAAACACATAGAGATCAGTGAAAATGTAGCAAAAATAATTGTCTTTTTTGTCAAGCTAACTAATTAAAAAAAGTAAATCATGAATAAATATTAAATCAATTAACTCATCTAATGGAAGGTCACTGTGTCATAATTAAACAATGCTTTTTCTAATTACATTTTAAGCTACCAATAAGCATTTACAATATGTTGAAGTGAATTTTTTCACTATTATATTTAAAACTAAATATTTAATACCTTTCCTACTAGTAAAATTCATATTTCGTTGTGTTCAAAGCTGAGACAGTACAGTAAAAATCAGAAATTTGAGTTTCCTAAAATATTTTAGGTTGTTGTGCTTTTACCATTCTGTGCATTTAGCAGATTTACATAATTTAGTTTTTAAGTCAAAAATAATCATTTCAGAAACCCAAAAAGCTTTTTTGTTTTATCCACTAACAACATTTCAGATATGTTAAGCATCATTTTCTAGTATGACAAATTATTTCTCTATTTGCGATCATGTATGTTTTTTGTTTTAGGTCCAAATATCTCCAAAAACATCCTTGCTATTTAAAATGAAGACAAGAATATCTAATAAATCAAACTTTTACAAGAAGGAAACTGGAAGTAGCATTGAAGATATATGAATTGGTACTAGGAAGGAAACTCTTCTGTAAACCTCTTTTTTGTTGTTGTTTTTTGGCCATGAATAAAAAGATTTTTACTCAAAAAAGCTTAGTTCTTATTTGATAAAATGGCTTGCCATAATCAAAATGAATGGGAATCTGTGAATATAAGCTGACCTAGCCATCTCCACCCACTATGACAGCAGCCATCCCTGTTTCATTTACAGTTTGCAGTAATACTTTCAAATGTGCCGATTCAGCTGTAAACGTTTGAACCAGCGTATAGCCAAAGTTCTGATTATATTATAGTTTTTCTGGTACACATAAAATACATAAAAAACATGTTGTTGTGAGACTTTAATATAATTTGCACAAAAGCTTATATTTTTTTCTTTATTTTTTCAAATTACATATTAAACTGATCAAACAACCAACTAAATGTGAAGAAGATCTAAGTAAATAGTTTACTTTCATGTCTCAATCACTAACATATGTTTCATGAAATTCATAGTTGGGGTTTGTAAAAATTCATCCAAGTGCAAAAACAGTCAATTTAAATATTAACTCCCTGTTAAATAATAGGTTTAATTTGTCTTTAATCTGCTTGGCATCCTACTTAAATACTTTAATGGCCTCTGCAGACAACTTCCATCAGCTTGTTTGAATTGTGTAACAGAGAGTGTTATTATTATCCATCAAAAATCAACACTCCTAATGAGAACCCAGAAGAGGGAAGCATATGCAGCAGCAGCAGCACCCCATTAAATTTTCATTCACTGCAGAGGCTTGGTACAATCCTGGTTTCTGCAGTGGCCGGTCTTTAATCTGTAATAAAAAATAGATGACACCGAATGAGTGTAAGTAGTTTATGTTTTTCTCTCCTTTTCTCTCTAACAATCATAATACGTCCAAATGTAGGCAAACCACAGCTATCTGACAACTTAAACAGAACTATTTTATTCAAGCAGGAGAAATGACATATACCGTGAAGATGCAGAGTGAATGCTGAGGGCTAAATGACTGCTGAAACTTGCTGAAAAACCTGAAACTGAGTCATTAAAAGCTTAAAGATGCAGAAAACTCAACTTCGGCACTCACTTATATCTGCTCTACATTTCATTAAGCTCAGCTGTCAACTATCTCTTTGTCCAAACCACTACCTTCATACCCTCTGACCCCATTCTTCAATAGTGGATCAATGTTGTGCTATATGTCATGTCTGGTTCTCCTTTGTGTCTCCTTACGATTACTCCTGTTTCTGTAAGTTGTTGCTGTCATTTGACTTTATAAAAACTCAAGTTTTGTTTGATCTCCTTGTGCCAGTCTGCATTCCGTCCATATCATTTGCAAACTGTGACATTACTAGAAAAAGCTATGAAAACTAGCTGAAGGTGGACAAAGTGCTAGCTAGAAATTAAAAGTAGCAAAAAGCTAATTAGTAAAGATGAGCATTAGCTAAATGTAATAAAAAAGGTTAACTAAACATAACAAAGGAGCAAAGAAATAGCTAAAACCAAACAAATAGCTAATCGCTAGACAAAAAAACAACAGTTAAAAACTAAATGTAGCTTAAAATAAACTTTTTGAATAAAAGTAGCAAAAGGATATCTAAAAATAGTTAAACTCTAGCAAAATAACAGCTAATGGTTAGCTAAAAGTAGCAAAAAGTAAAATAAAAAGTAGCTAAAAGTAGCAAAACAGTCACTGAAAGTAAAAAAAAATTAGAAAGCTGAATTTTAGTGGTAAAAAATATAGAAGCTATATTAGGTAAGAGGTCAGCTAAAAGCTAAAGGTAGCAGAGCTGTAGTTTAAAGCTAAAAGAAACGTTTAATAAAATGGTAAAAATAGCTGAACAGTGACTAAAATTAGAATTCAAAAACAAAGCGAGTATGCATAGCAGTTTTAGCAGTTGGAAGTTAAAAGTAGCTAAAAGAAAGCTAAAAGTCACTGAACATGAATAATTGATCAATTGGTTTCAGTGCCATGCAAACACCTAAACTTTATGTTTGGGTTCCACAATGATTGACTGGACACTAAATACAATACCTGAAGGCAACAATAAAACAGTCAAACTGAAATAACTGGTATTTTTCCTTTACTTTAATATAATTTAAAAATTGCAAACTAAACATTTTGAAAAACAATGTTCTGGCTGATGACTTTCCTTGCATTGTAAATTGAATAGAACTTTAAAGTTATAATTTAAGTAGCGTAAAAAACAAGAAGAAAAGTTTTGATTAACCTTATAGATACAGACTCATCACAGCAGAACCATCTGAAACACATGAACCAAAACAGATTATTGTCGATTATTTTTGCTTCTAAAGAAAAGATGAAATGTATTAAAACTAGAGACAAAATCAATAACAAGCAGCCAACCATAAAGTTCTCTCACCTCGAGATGTTTCTAAACCAAACACCAAATAGCATCATCAGTTCTGTCTGCTCTATGTCAGTAAAGCATAATGAAGTTCTGACCCACAACAAGCACATCTCGACACGCTGCAGCACACTGTAAAAATGAGCTCATCAGCAGGAAAGTGCTGCTGATGAAATATCCCTCGCAGAAAATGTCAAAGGGGTTTTACCTGAGGACAATTTCTTTGACGTGTTTCATCAGGTACTTCACTTCAGCAGAACCACCAGCCCGACCGGGTCATTTCAGGTGCAGGAGGTGATCAGTGTGTTTGGGTTCTTCATAAAAACCTGCAAAGGGCTGGATGTACAGTTTGCCAGCTGAGGCTTGCAGAACGGTTTCATCAACTCTGCTCACTCTTGCATTACACTGTATTACTGTTAAAGGGGATATAAAACAAGGGAAAAAAAGCACATTTGGCAGGAGCACAGAAACCAAAACAAGCTTAAAATTAAAAGAAAGAGAAGAAGAGTAAAGCAATTCTTTTTAGGGCATTAAAAAAGGTGATTTTTTTTTAGAAATTTTTATTTTTCTTACAAATTTGCTACATTCAGAGTACAAACTTTGAGTATGAGGGATCAGTAACACAATCACACACATTGGTCCAGATGTACAAGCACAAAAACAGCAAAACAACAATAAATTTGGCTTGTGTTTGTCAAATAAATAACATGTTACATTATTAAAACTAGTAGTAGGAAATTCAAGCTTCCTACCAGTCATTGAAAACATCTTCAGTTTTTAAATCACCTGTGGCCTCATGTATCAAACTGTGCATGCTCTCAAACTGAAAAGTGATCGAACTGGCAAAGTGCGTGTGCACAGAAATGTTCAGATTTATCAAACTGTGTTCCTGCACACCTTTCCATCATACCTCCCAACGATGGTGGAACCGTGCATGTGTCAAACACCTCCCCTGACATGCCTCTACGCAAATATGTTCCATACGTCGCTCCTCTCTGCATCATTAACATGCAGAAAAGGGAAGAGTTTAATGGAATTTGGTTCAGAGAGGCTCCTGAATAAAGTAGTAGGCAGTGAAAATGGGAAAAATGCTGTGTGCAAAGAAGCGTGGTGGTGTGTGAACGGTGGTTGTTAGAGCTGCAAATAAAAAGGAAAATTATCAGACATAAAGGTGGGAGTAAAGTGAAGAAACCACTTCCTGTACATTAACACTATATTATTAACGAATGAAGTGAACCAAGGACGCATTTAAGAATCTGGGACATTTCCAACTTTACACACTTGGCAAACAGTTTGTCTCTGTGTCACTGTTTTTCTAAGATGATGTATGATGAACTCTGGTATAAAAGGCAGCAGACGATATTCATGTGGACAAAGTGCAGTAACACAATTCCACTAGTGATGATATGACTGACTTAATGGCCTTTATTCTTCCAGAAGAAACTTTTTAAAACAGGCCCTCATTTATGGCTACATATTCATTACGACTGGCCTGCTCTGCATCATTTATTAAATATACAGTATATTACTCTTTCTAAATTGTGCTCATTATCTTTTTCTCAGCAGAGACCTTACTGGATTCTTTAATCATCTTATTGAAATGAAACCATTTTAGAAGAACAACCTGCATTATTAAAACTTCCCTCAAAGGTAATGGTAGAAGAAAATCAAAAATTTACACACACACACACACACAAGTTGTTTTTTCTATTCTCATGGAGACTTTGAATTGACTTCCATTTATTTTCCTGTCATTTCTACGGCCTAACCCTAACACCTTACTAGGCTTTGTTCCCCATATGGATTTGTTTTTCTAGAAAATGGTCCCCATAAATGTAGCAAAAACTTGTCCACACACACTCTCTTTTTTTTAGTCCTGGAAGAATGTCCTTGTATTAAAGTAGACTTTTTGTTTGATATTTTTTTCTTTTTATTTATATCTAAACAATAATTTAAACTGTTGTCCAGTTTTACAGATGAAACAGAGGACTGAACAAGGAAAACGTCAACTCTAACAATAATTCTTTGCCTGCAGAACCATTTAGAGTCATTCAAGCTTTTCAATCCAAAATGAATCGGAGCTGCATCATCGATGTGTGAGATTTAATCTGTAAGCAGGTCGTTTAAGTGCAAATGTTGCCCTGAGTATTGCACTGGGGTTTGAGATGTACACAGGAAATTTTGCTGGATGGCTACATGAAAAACAGAGCAACTAACACTAATGCTTCATCTGGAGCTTCCTCTCTCTGTACTTCAGCCTACTGGACTCTTTTACGATGTTCGTTGAGCCAGAACAGAATCCCAAATCAGACAAAGACACTAACCTATGTCTTATGAAAGTGTTAAAACAGAATTATGAACAAATATGAGATAAAGTAGAGTAGAGAGATTGCCTTTTCTAGTAAAATGCAGTGTGAATGCTTAATGCTAAAGGGCATGGCTAAAACCCAGAAGGTAGTCTAGTCTAAAAGCACAAAGTAGCAAAAGGCTAGCTTAAAACTACAAGAGGAGCCACATGGACATCATGATTGAAGGAAAGATTTTTTAAAATTTTCCACAAAAACGATGAGAATTAAAGCTGTTAGCTTTTAGTGCAGAACTTCTGAAGTAGATTACTGTGAGACGGGTTATTAACAATCAATATCTTACCTGTTGCAGACAGCTTTTTGTACCTCAGAAACAATTTATTATGGGATAGTTTGGTTATTTTTAAGTAATACTCTGACAATTTTTTAGCAATGGTCCGTACCTCATCAGTAGACCAATGGATCCCAAAACCTTTTAATGGTATATCAAACAAGGTCATAGTAAAATATTCATTATGCTATTTTAATATATTTTAAGTACACTAACTTCACTCTTTTGTAACAAATAAGGCGAAAAAAATGTTGTTAGTAGTAATATTTAAATATTCAGAAAAAAACTTTTCAGGACCCCATCTTGATGGTTTGAGACCCCACTGAGGGTCCTGACTCCAACATTGGGAACCACTGGTCTTTATGAGGCCAAAGTAAAAGACCAACTAAAAGTCAAGCTAATGGCTAACTCTCTGTTTTATAACATTTTTGAAAGCAAATATAACAACGTTTGCACAGAAATCGTCATATTGATGTGATTGAATATTATACTACACAAAATTAAACCTTTACAGCTTTGTTTGTATAGTTTGTCACTGATTTTTCTCAACATGTTTCTACACATGTAGGTGTGCTGAGGCTGCTGAGTGTATCAGTCCACCGTGAGATGAGTAATAGTTTGGATTGATGAGATGCACTGATCAGGTGCCATATTGACTGAGGCTGGAGTTGTTTTAAGATCGCAGTAAGACACCGCCATCTTGGCCTTGTTACTCCACAGAGTCCAACTTTAAAAAATTGGAACTACTGCTTTAATAGTATAAATACTCCACAAAAAGCCCACGCCCAGCTGCCCATCTTCTGACACACAGTGCAATTGGGATAAACAGGCCTGTTAAAAAGATTCTCACTCTCATGGATTACTTATCACTGATCGTAAAGTAGATACAAATACAGCTTTAGGACTTTGCCTCGTGAACTCAGGTCAATAGAATGTTAGAGAATTGTGGGGCAGGAAAATAAATCTGATCGTGATAAGAGAGAAGTCCCTTCTTGGCTGATCTTGGGAGGTTTTGGTTCCTTTCAGTGCAAAGCCAATGTTTCAGATTATGTCTAAATTATCTCTCAGTTTGAAAAAAGTTACATGTTTGTCTGTCACTTTACAACTCTGTCTTGTGATTAACGGGATTAGTTTAACACAAGGTGGGAGGTGATAAGAAATGGAAGACCCTTGCATCACTTTGAGTAAGTAGGTGAGGCTCATCTATTAATGATTTGCTTCATTCTGTTTCGTGTCTTTTTTTTTTCTTCTCTCTAGGTTGTGAGCTCTCGGTCTGTCTTGGCTCTGTTCCTCTTACATCTGGCCTGAATGCAATATAGCAATAAAAGATATTTCCTTGATCAAAATAGCTTTGGAGATGAATTTCTACACCACATCTCTGTTTTATGGTGGAGTTGCAATGCCTACCGGAGAGGAAAGCAAAGGGCTTGAAAATCTTGCATTTGATGTAAGTACAATTAGTTTTTTATTGAAAAAAAAATGTTTAGTAATATTGCTTTTATTATTATAATGTCATATGTTTAAGAAAATCTCAGAAAGGAGTAACACTTTGATTTTGTTCATAATTGTTGCTCCTCATTAATGCTGGTTTTAAAGACAATAAGACTGATAATTTAAAAAGATTGTGCTAAATATTTATCAAAAATACACAAATCTTTTGAATTAAATACTAAGATTCATGCTTAGCTTAATTTAAGGAGCATAATTGTTTAGAAGAATGGAAGTAATTAGGTGTAAACTTTGGAAAAGCTGTGCAACTTTCAAATATACTTTACATTTAACATCCCATCTTCCACACAAAAATACTGTTTAATCTTTAAAACCACAAATCCAAATATCATTGGTTAAAACATAGTGTTGTGTAGTTGTAATAAAATGGAGCCAAAAGTCTGTTATGAAAGCATCTCTAGGGTAGCTGGAACTAAGGTCCTGAGATGATTCATGAGTAATTATTTGACTGAACTGAAGATGACTTCATGTCATCCTTTGACTCCTCACAATTTATTCTGCTTGTTTGTCTGTGATTTCGGATGAACATGTTTGTTTTTCGTGCTCTGCAGGATGAGGATGTCAATGATCAACGCAAAACAAAGATGGATAAAATATGTGGGAGCGACTGTGCGGCACAGACAGACGTAAACAAACCTACTTATGCCGTGACCGATGTCCCTCCTTGGTACCTTTGTATTTTCTTGGCCTTTCAGGTAGGTGTCATGCATAATGTTGTTGCGAATGACAAGATCTCTTTGAATCACTTTGCAACAAGTGCAGCAAGTGAAGGAAACTCTAGGAGTTAGCTTAGGTATTAACAGTTATTTGTGAGCGTTCAAGGGCAGTTAGAGAAAATTATTAATGAAATTCCACTACTCATCCCCTCATGCATGAGGAAGTGCTGAATAATCAGTGATTTTATGTAGGGCTGGGGAAAAAACATGAAGTACAAACAATAAAGATTTAAAGCCTAAACACTTTTCTTTGCAACATGAAGCAACACATGTACAATATTTTACAACCATCCCCTTTCTTAGCAGATTTTATATATTTTTTTGAAATTGGCAGAACTAATTTATGATAAATGACACTACAAATCCAAGTTTCTGGTAGTTCTGCACGCTGTAATAAAAAGGACCAAATGGACCAAGATTTTCAATATTTGGATGCTCGAAACACAAAAAGCCACATGGCTTAAAGATCGCTTAGTCACAAACATTTAAAATTCAGTGAAACTGTCTTGAATTTTTTTTTTCACACAATTTTATTGTTATTCTGAGTCAACAACTCCTCAACAGATCATGCTGACACAATGGTTAGAGCTGGATGGATGGATGGATGGATGGATGGATGGATGGATGGATGGATGGATAGAT
>JAUBOC010000071.1:15213697-15232543 GCA_032275365.1 Anablepsoides cearensis
AGATAGATAGATAGATAGATAGATAGATAGATAGATAGATAGATAGATAGATAGATAGATAGATAGATAGATAAAACATGTTGTTTCAGACTTTGTTTATTTTAGGTAACCATTAAAATGTTTCTTGTTTTTCTTTGTAGCATTACCTGACAGCTTTTGGTGGGATCATCTCTATCCCCCTCATTCTTTCAGAAGGCCTCTGTCTGCAGCATGATAGCCTGACCCAGAGTCTCCTCATCAACACCATCTTCTTTGTCTCTGGCATCTGTACTATTTTGCAAGTTACCTTTGGTGTAAGGTGAGGATTTATGGTCCAGAACCTAAGAGAGTTCCAAGGAACTTGGTATCTTGTGGGAGACCATCAGGTTAAACTCAATTTTGCATAAAGAAAAGCAGTTTTTATTTTTACGTTGCAAGAGGGCAGCAGAAATTTAAACCATTTTGTTTTTTTTTAACAGTCATTTCAAGCCTTTAAACTTTATATATTTAATGATATTGTATCATCTTGGATCTCTTATCCCTGGATAAGTCAGTCTTAAAAAGCTGGCTTTGGATTTTAACTTTGGATTGTAAAGCTTCTGAAGTGCGTGCTAGCTCTATATATTGATCAGCATTTGTTGTCAGAGAATTGCCCTTGTCAACACTGATCTGTTTCTGAACTCACTACTTTGTCACTGACTTCCGTAAATAAACAGTCAGATGTCCATATACACTTAAAAACCTCATTATCAGTTTTTGGATTTACCATGTGCTGACATCAAGGTAACTCTGAAAATTTTGCTTACCACTGGAAAGACGCGCATGTTGCTAATGTAAACACTACAACAACCACCTTCAAAATAAAAGCACTGCAAAGTCCAGTTTCAAAATGTATTTTGGATATGTGTAGAATAATTTATGTATGATTTCAGATTTTCTAGTGACCTTACGTGAACTTGTTATACTCAGATGACAAGCTGGATGAGATCAGAAAAAGGAACATCCCTATGTTCTTATTTATGCCTGTACTGTAATTCTTTTTTTTTTTTTTTTACGTTTGTTTGTTTGTTTGTTTCATATTTTTAAAGGCGCTGGGGGACAAAGGTAAAGGAGATTATACAGTAGGCACTAAAGAACATAGGTACAGAAGACTATAGGTCCTGAGGAACATATGTACTGGATAACATTAGCAAATAACATGATTTTACTTTTTCCATCTGTTCGTTGTTGTCACTCTTGAAGGCTTCCCATCCTGCAGGGAGGTACTTTTGCCCTAATGACACCAGTCATGGCCATGCTGTCCATGCCTGAGTGGAAGTGCCCCGCCTGGACCCAGAATGCCAGTTTGGTCAACACCTCTTCACCTCTCTTTATAGAGGTTTGGCAATCCCGCATGAGAACGGTGAGTCAAACAAACATCTCAAACAAAGACACGGCAGATCACACAGTGGAACACATGGAAACATGTTCCTGGGTGTTTTGTTTTTGTCCACAGTTGCAGGGCTCTATCATGGTGGCCTCTGTCCTCCAGATTCTTGTCGGCTTCTCTGGCCTCATTGGCTTCCTCATGCGCTTTATTGGACCCTTGACCATTGCCCCAACAATCTCGCTTATTGGTTTGGCCCTGTATGACTCAGCCGGGGATAAGGCTGGCAGCCACTGGGGCATCTCTGCGATGTAGGTACCCATTCTGAAGCAATACTGGGTTGCAGGTTAAGCAACCTTGTACCTCTCAGGAGATCACCATTTAAAATAGCAAAAAAAATTATTTTTTAATAATTTACATGTTTTCTGTCTTCCAAACAGGACTGCAGCACTGATTATCCTGTTCTCTCAGTATCTTCGTCTCATTCCCATCCCTGTTTCTGCATACAACAAAACCAAGAAGCTGCACACATCGAAGTTCTTTATCTTCCAAACAATGCCTGTATACAATTTTATTTTGTATTATCCACTACCCTTCCATTTCATTGATGCCAGTATGTTTTTAAATTCTCTAATCCATACTAATATTAGATGTTGATTAGATTCTCCTGGGCATTGCTGTGTCGTGGTTAGTCTGTTACCTCCTCACCATCTTTGACGTCCTACCATTGGATTCTACTCAATACGGTCATCTGGCTCGCACTGACGTAAAGGGAAATGTAGTGAGCAAGGCTTCCTGGTTCACACTCCCTTATCCTGGTACGTAAGCTCACAGAACACAGTGCAGAAAGATTAGTCAAATTCTGTGATGAAGTAGTCTGACTCCTCATTGCAGGCCAGTGGGGGGTTCCGACTGTGAACCTTGCAGCTGTGGTTGGCATTCTGGCTGGAATAATATGCTCCATGGCAGAATCTGTGGGAGATTACCATGCATGTGCCAGGCTGGCAGGAGCTCCCCCTCCTCCAAAGCACGCCATCAACCGGGGCATTGGCATGGAAGGGCTTGGCTGTTTGCTGGCAGGGGCCTTTGGCACAGGCAATGGCACCACCTCTTTCAGTGAGAACGTGGCTGCGCTTGGTATCACCAAAGTACGATAAGTCCACATAAAAGTGATAGTTTGGATGTTTTGAATGGAACTTCCATGATTTTGCACAATACCTCCCTTTAAATCTATTTACAATTGAAAGGATATTACTTTTCCATGATCAAGAGACATCTCGCTTATTTCTCTTCCAATGTGGCATCTATGGAAACTCACTTTATGTAGAAATCCATGCTATATTTTTATTTTTCACAAAGTAAGTTTTAAAATAAGCTGAGCTTACTTGAGCACTACTTTGCATAACACAGTGTTTGAATGTTGACAGGTGGGTAGTCGGGCTGTGATTCTTCTGAGTGGATTTATCATGGTGTTGTTGGGGATGTTGGGTAAAATCGGAGCCATTTTCACAACCATTCCCACACCTGTAATTGGAGGGATGTTTCTCACCATGTTTGGAGTCATAACTGCTGCAGGAATTTCCAATTTGCAGGTAACAGAATTATGAAAAAGGCTTTTTTTTTTTTTTACAGTTTTGTTATTCTTTATAATTAAATCTTAACAAAGTGTGATGTTTGTGTTGAGACAGTTCACAGACATGAACTCCTCCCGGAATATCTTTGTGTTTGGTTTCTCCATGTTTTCGGCACTCGTCATTCCAAACTGGATCATGAAGAACCCAGAGTTTTTAAAAACAGGTTTGACTTACACACAAGAAAATAAAACTTTAACTTGAATTACAGTTTCTATTGTTGTTTTTCTGTTAAATTGGGAAGCTAAGAACTAATATTTCAGATTTGTGTGGTCAGGTTTGATATTTTTTGTCCTTTGTGTGTTTGACTCAGGTGTCAAAGAGGTGGACCAAGTGTTGAGTGTATTGTTGACCACCCATATGTTTGTGGGCGGGTTTCTTGGCTTCTTCCTAGACAACACAATTCCTGGTAAGCTGCAAATGGAGAGCTGTTACTGAGTCAGAGAAACCTTTGTGGTTTTAATCTTTCTTAGGATGTATTCATTCCAGGAAAGTTCTTTGGTCCACTTGTTTGGTCAGGACCAAAAGCGGACTTCAAACTCTTTGTTAATCTGAAGAAAGCTGTTAATCTAATAGCTAACCTTCCTCGACACTCTTCAGGAACTAAGCGTGAACGAGGACTTCAAACCTGGGATAAACTACAAGTCGAAGACCCCAGCAGCTCCGTGGCATCTGAAGAAGTTTACAACCTCCCATTTGGTATATCTTCTTGCCTCCAAACCCAGTCGTGGGTTCGCTACATCCCTTTTTGCCCAAAGAAAAACAATGTACCTCAGGATACGTCAGAAGACATGACCCAGCGCCAGGGAAGTGAGCTCAGCACACGAATCTGAGTTTATGTAACATCACATTTTATTTTCATTAGGTCACAAGTGGAGTTAGGAGAAATTAATATTTTACCTGTTGTAGATTTATGAACAATCTAAAATTTAAGTCTCATCAGACTGAGAAGCTAATGGGTGTGTCTCAATGGACTGCAATTGTTGAAATACGGACGGAAGAACAGACAAGTACACGTTTTTGTGAAAATTGCAAGAAAATATGCAAGTTTTGAGTTGCAGAATCACAGAATTTCATGTTTTTGCAACTCAGAAACTGGCAACTGTGCAACTGCACTTTGCGATGCCTTTTATTTTTCCAAAAATCAAAGTGTAATTTTTTTTGCACGGCTTGTAAACTGTATTCTAGACACATTTTGTTGCCTGCCCTCCATCATCGACCCCTTTTGGAGCCCATTTTGGCAGCCACCCCCACATTTAAAATTTGATTTACTGTAATGTACTTCTGAAATATACATTGGTAGATTTGGACCACTTTTTTTTATCAATATCTTTGTCATCTGAGTGATTTTTAAACTTGAACGTTCAAAGTTTGTAGCTTTGGATGTTTTCGGTCATAAAATACCTCTTGTGCAGGAGTCAAAGTACAGCTCTAGTGCTGTAAACTTTATGAAAACTAAATTCAGAAGAGTTCAAGATGCCAAAGATGAGAAAATTGAGGAAAGTTTAAAGTTTTTGTTTTTGTTTTTTTGGCCCAAGGGAAGCAGGGGGGTTAAAGTGACATCTCAGTGGGTTGCAGTAAACTGCATTTATAAATGACTCTCCCAAATGTCTCCAGAATATTTAAACTTTTGCAGGGTCCAACGCAGGGTCCTCAGTTTCCTCACATGAATCACAGAAGCACACTGTCCTTTTCTTTTAAATTTGAACATGCTCAAAAAAATGTATTTTTTTAAATTGTGTGACGTTTCTCTTGAAATAGTTCCAAAGTCGTTTGAAGTGTGTCCAGTCCTTCTGAGATGTGAGTTGTGTTTTGGGAATCTCCAACCCAACTCAAGAGCACCAGAGCGGTATTTTGACACAGGTTTGATCTTTTAATCATAAACACTGAGAATTCCGAAAGACTGCAGTGCAATATTCTGTAAATATGAGTCACAAAATAATGTCACAGTTCAGCCAGATACCACCTTTAAAACTAAAGTGGATTACTGCCTTTTTAAAACAACAGAACTTCAGTAGATCTGAATCATCACTTTAAACTGAACCATCCTTATTTCACTTAGAACTGCTGACGCATCGCTTCACTTTTATTTGATTTAAAAGCAAGTTTTTTTTTAATAAATATTCGACATGTAACAAATCTGACAACTTGCAGTTTTTCAATATTCCAAATAGGTTTCTATTACTGTAGCCTGTCAAGCGAAAAAGAAATAAAATATATATTAATGACTGGTAGCGCTCACATTCTGTCAACACCAATCAAAAGAGAAACACCAAGTGATCAAAGTGTGACAGTGTTGGCCCATTTTTCATCATCCTTTTAATAACAACGCAGGGACTGAAAATTACAGTGACATGCTCTTCAGTTTCCACTTTCAAAGGAAATTAAATTTAGCCTGCGGATATATTTATTATCACACATATCCATCTCCACGTACAGGCAGCTGCTAAAGAAAAAAGAAATCCAGCAGCAGCAGCCCTGGAGCTGTTATTGTGTTTCCTTTAGTCAAACCAAACCCAGATAACACATCTCCATCTCTGTGTTTACCTTCCACACTGTCAGCTCTTTGTGTCTGGGTTCATTTCCTCTGTCTAACCGCCTTTGACAGGCAGATGGTGTGATGCTTTGATCTGTGGACCCGTCACACACTCCCCCCACACCCCCGGGGCCGGTTTCGACCACCACTCAATGCTCTGCTTTCCAATCTGATGTTATTTAAAGATTAGAGTGAGCTCCAGCAATTTCCATTTAAAAAGTCCCAGATTTTTTAAATAGTTTTTTTATTGTCTTGATATGTTAGAAATATAAAATTTGTAAAAACAAACAAACACAAAAAATTTGGCATTCCTTGAAGTAATGCATTTTTCAGAGGTGTCAAGTATCAGAATACAAATACTTATTTCACTTGAATCAAAATTTTGGATCTAGACAAATGTTTTCTTGGGGAGGCCGTTTCCCAATAAACGTCATTTCATTTTCACTGCTCACTTTTACTCAGTATTTTACTTTTAAGTCATTAAATGTCAGCTTCTTTTACTCAGGTAATATTCTAGAGGAGACTTTAACTAAAATATATATATGGTAAGATTGCACTTTTACTCAAGTATCACTTTGAGATACTTCATATAAGACTAAAATAAAAAAATATAATAACAAAAAATTGTAAGAACTTCACATTTAGCTATTTTATCCAGCAAAATTGGGTAATTCTCAAAATCAAAAGGTACATTTGTTTAATGAGAAGTATAAATATTTCCTGACTTTTTCTACACACAAAATCCCTTCCTGCTCAGTGAAATAATAAAACACAACTGCAGTACCCACAATGCACAGCAATATCAGTCATTTGGAAATTATTAAAGGCTGGTTAAGGACTTTGAGCTACTTTGAAAATAACTTTTCATTGATTGACTAATAAATGAACCTTTTATTTCCTGAACTCAAAAGCAGACAGAGTATCTTTTGCATTTCACTGGTAGGAAATACTTTGTGGATATTCATTTGGAGATAAAAAGTTTCTCTAATTTTATGGTGCAAAAAATGAAACTGAAACCTCCTTTGAGAGAAATCGTTCTCATCCATAATTGTATTGTAAATTAAGTAAAATACTCTAAATTATTTAAGGTTTTGGCAATGAAACAAATCACGGTGCTGCTTTTGTATACAAGTTTATTACTAGTAGAAATTATACTAGAAGTAGAAAATAATTTACCCATCTTACCCACCAGAGGTCCTTAAGGAGCCACTCTACCTCCTGTTTCTAAGGCCTCTTTTCTACAGTCTGCATTGTATGACTGACTTTTTTATCCAGATGGACGCTCTTTATGTTATGTACTGGCAGTAAACTAACTTTTCACAATTAAGAAACTCAAAACTGAGATGTTTTGCAATTTTTATTATTGTTTTGTCAGATTTATAATACTGTCACATCTCCAAAACTGCTGCAATCTTGTTACAGTTGAGTTTGACTAAGTCTGCCCAGAAATGAAAATTTTAGGGAAAGCTCCAGAAATAAAACTCATTTAGAAATTATCTGCTTTACAATCTCTTGTTCATCAAAACGTCTTAAAATCTATTTGTTTTGTTTCTTATGCTCGAAGTTAGAATATTTTATAGCAAATGTAACTAAGTACATATCCTGTATTTGCATATAATAATGCATTTATAATTAAGAATTGTTTTATGGTGCAGATTTACATTTGAACACTAGAGGGAGCTACAGACAAAAGCATGATTTTTGATCTGTGCCTGTTAAAATATTGCATTATTTACATTGTTTAAAAATTAGTGGAAAGTGTCGTTTTGACTGGAAATTCTGTTGTGTCTGAGTGTGTAAGATGAATTAAAAAGACTGGACTTTAAAATGTGAAATGTCTCGACCTTCACTTAGGAACAGTTTGGACCATTTAATGGCTGATAACAAAAACAGACCGAGCAGCGTTTCTTTCAAAATAATACCTTGCCAAACCACAGGCTTGTTTTATTTTGAAGGCCAGAAATATCCACTGCTTTAGTGGATAGATTTAAACATAAAATTGAGTAGGCTACCTCTAAACAATTTCTACACTCATTTACAGTTTAAATGCAAAAATGTGTGATACATTTATTAAAGTAAAGGTAAAGACTTTGTGTCTCAAAACGTACAAGTAACACGATATGTTCCAAACCCGGCGTTTCAGACAACTTATATATAGAGTTATCCGAGCAGACACTTTCGTGGAAACTATATATTTGAGACCGACTTGCATCCGTGTTTCCTGCCTGCCTGCCAACAGGGCGGCTGTCAACAGATAAGGGTCACAGAGTTCTTGACGTCACTATACCAAACATTTCCTCCTTATATTTAATCCAGGTCAGATCAGCGCCTAATTACGACACTACTGCTATGTTCGACGAATAAAAACATTAGTTCAGACCCTTTATGTGAAATTTACATTCGATAGTTTTCATCAAGTAAATCTGCTGGTGTGGTGTGACATTTCTAAGACCACGTAAACTCCAGAACTTTCGAAGTTTATAATCATCATTTTGCAATAGTTTTATTTTGTGCCAGCTCGAGTATAAGTTAAGGTACATTGAGCCTACTATGAGTTTAGAGTTTGTGTATAAAGCGATTTAACTCTTGAAATTTATATCGAGTGAATATTAAAGCTGTAAAAATCTAAACAAGTTCATTAATATGTTTGCACATTAGTTCACATATGGAAATAATATTTGAAGTTGGTAAGTTTGTTCAATTTTAAATATGATTTTCTTTTTAAATTGTAAACTTTAATATTATTATTTTATAAGTTTGCTTTGTTTATATTTGTAAAAGCTGTTCTTTTTTTCCCAAAGAAACGTGAAGGCAGCAAAGCCGACACGCTACAGATCTAGAGCAGGGCGGTATGAACCAGTTCACCAAGCAGCGGAAGCTGTGTTCAGTATGTAAATAAACATATCAAAATAAAAGTACCTTAAAATAAACCAGATTATGCCATGCAATATTCTCGATCAGAGGTGTCTAACTAAGTACAAATAGTTTGTTACTTTACTTAACTAGAAATGTTGGTTATTTATACTTTAGTGGAGTAATTATTTTTTCAGTCTACTCCTTACATTTTAATTCAATTATCTGTAGCCTACTTTCTACTTCTTACTTTTTAAAAATGCCAAAAGTATTTCATTTTTATTGAACTTTGACTTGTTTTTATTCCATCTTTGCATTGTTCAGAAAAAAATAGAGCTCTATCCAGATACATGGAGCTTGGATGGAGCATGGATAGAATGAATTTGATTGTGGTTGGATAAGAAGAGTAAATATAAACCATTCTGACATCCTGTTGGATTGAACTGACTCAATCACACCTATATGACACACAAATCACATCACATTCCAGCAAGACATACTGTAACAGATGTAGCTTAGAATAAAGATGAATGATCGTGGATTGAAACATGTAGTCTTTACTTTTACTTTTAAACTTTAAGCAGTTTTAAAACCAGTGCTTTTATACTTTCACTTGAGTAAAAAGCTTGATTTGATACGTCTACTTAAAAAAAAAAAAAAAAAAGTATTTTTAAACCCCAGTATTTATACTTCTACTTAAGTAATGAATGTGAATAATTTTGACACCTCTGGTCTTAAATTGGAACTAAAACCTTGTATTTGCAAAGCCTTTCCTGCTTTATGGTCTGTTAGTGTAAACTGTGTGTGTTGTTATAGAAGACAAATTAACTTTAAAAAAAATATTGCCAATTGCTTATTTTGTCGCAACTGTTATAAATACACAAACATTAGTCCTAAACAGATAATACATATTATATTTGGCGAGATACCCAGTAAAAATAATTTATTAACAATATTTGTGTAATACAACTAGTAAAGGGCGTCACTTTCCGTCTACATTGCTTTAGTTTGAAAGTATTTCCCGGAAGTGCTGTTTGTTTAGGTTATTTGACGCACGCGGACGGATATTTGTTAGATCGACTGAGCAGAGAGCATAGCTGAACGATTCCTCGAGTTTAGTTGTGTCTGGGCGGGCTTAATATTTTGACTTATCTTTATCATTTTGGGGATTTATTTTTTTCCCGGACTCATGTCTGCAGTCGGCTTATATTGTTTTTCAGATAAGGCTAATGTTGGCTGATGAGCTGAAGCGAAAATGATGGCTGTTGAACCGGCTGCTTTTCTTCTAAATACTCCTTCACCCAAACCTTTGCTTCTCAGCTGGGTAGACGAACCGGGCTTGTTGTGAATTACATTTCTCCAGTGCCAAGAAGAACCACCGACATTTCAAAAGGTAGTAATTTTTGACATTTCATTCTTCACCTTAGGTTATTTTGCAGCACTTCTGTAGCAGCTTTAACTATTCGCACCACGCGGACAGGTTATATAAAACAGCTGCAGTGTTTACCGGTAGCTAGCTGTGAGCAGCCATTGAAATAATTTAGCAATGTTTTAAACATTCCCCTAACAAAATTGCTTTGAATTACAAATAAGCCTGCAACTGACTCATGTTCTATTTTGCAGCATTTATAGACTAGTTTGACTTTTAGTTTTATTTATTTATTTAAGAGAAGAAATGAGCTGTTTTATTAATTTATCTTCCTTTTTTGTCTTCCAGATCGTTTTCATCGCTCGTCCTTTTTTTGTTTGTTTTAACCAGTGTCAGCCATGGAGGCCACCCAGGTGACTTTGTTAATCAGGGAAGAAACCTCTCCAGGTATGTCTAAGAATAAGTTTGGTAGGGAGTGGTAACAAGTGCAAACGTGTACTACCTAAAGAGAGATTTTATTATAAAATAAGTGAATAAAAATACAATAACAAATAAAATGTGGATTATTTGTAGGTGAGGTGATAGCAGTTGTTGGGAGCTGTGAGGCCCTGGGAAACTGGAGCTATCAGAAAGCGGTCACTTTACATCCTCTAGGTGATGCGGAGTAGGTGAAACTTTGTGCTGAAATTCCTTGTTTATACCCTGTTAATTTACACGGCTAGTTTTCTATTAAACATATGTTTATGTATTGTTATCACAGGCACACTTGGACTGTAACAATCTCCATGCCTAAAGGTGTTGTTTCCAAGTATCGCTATTTAAAAGGCTTCTTTCTGGAATCAAAGGTGAGTCATTTTTCTCTGGATTCTCTTCATCTTATTTTGGTTTATATTTGTAATTGTCAACGATTTAAATATAATTATTTAATTACCTCCTTGTAATTTACTCTCTAAACACTGTTGTAATGTGAGCAGTATGGCCTAATTTATGGTTTTTGAAGCCCCCCAGGCAAGAAAGAAGAAAGACTTTTTAGACTTTTTGTTTTCTTAATAACTCAAAGTCACCACCAACTTCAAGTTCTCTTGAGTTTAAATAATAACTATTAATGTCTGTTAGAGCTGGAGTCTGTTCTTCCTGTTCACACCTGGTAAAGAATGAACCTTCTGGCTGATAAATGAAGCTTTAAGTTACATTTGATACAAGAGTGCTCAGGTCTTATTTAATTGAAATTTTATGTCGATAGGAATTAGGATGCCTTTTGGGTCCCAGACAATGAGTGTCCTCTTTGTAAGCAGACAAAGAAGTGTCAGGAAAGAGAATTAAAACTGTGTGAAGCCACTGGAGATCAGGAGCTTTTGGTTGTATTGTTGACAGAACGCCGTGCCCTCTTCCTGTTTGTGTTCCATTTTACAGCAACGGTAAACAAAGCATCTGTGAAAGGTGAGGTACTTTTAGGTGCGCGCTGTTTTGAAGGTTTGTTGCAAATCCGCGACGCTTGCGTTCCTGAACAGACGTGTGAGGGTTCGTTTCACGTGTAGCTCAGACAAGCTTTCCACATTCCTGTCTATCAATATCCAGGTTTCAGGAAAGTGTCTGGGATTTCATGGAAACCCGAGCCCAACGCCGCCGCCTCCTTGTGAGCTTCTTGTGTGTCAGATTCTTGTGCGCGATGTACGCATCGATTCGGAGCAGTGGTCATTTGAGAAGCGTCCCCGAGTGTGACGCTTAGAGCTGCCTCGTGATCCGAGCACCTCGGGACATGTGGTAACGCCAGGTGTGAACAGGAGGAGCTGGAGGTCACGAACAAATTGTTCAGCTGGTATGTTTTAATCCGCCGTGCCTTCCTCTGAGCCTCAGCTGAGGCTCTGTCTTGTCATGCTCTACACTCAAAAGTTCAATACATGGAATCACTTTTCCAGGAAAAAGGAAGTAATGTTGTAAGAGTTTGTGGTGACTTTGTCAAACCTGGGTCAGGCTGTTTTGTTGTTTCTGTTTTTGCAAGACTTCCTTACGTGGTGTTCTGTTTTGTGAGCCATTTTATTTCATTAGGTTTGTGTGAAGTAAAACATGACTGTTTATTTAACAACTTGCCAGGAAAACAAACACGGAGTCAATAATTAAACAGGGCAAACACTCTGTATTTTATTGATAGTTCAAATCTTGGCTAAGGCTGGGTACATTTTAAATTGGTCTCCACCCTGTAAATCTCCAAGCTAAAAATATGTCACCGTATATTTGTGTTATGATCACAAGTAATAAAAAAAACACAGCTTTACATTTAACAGACACGTTAGGGTTACTTTCTTTTAAACGTTTTGAACCCCTCACTAACAAATCCACTTTTCAGATTTCAACCTCATGACTGTTGTAGCTGGGAGACTGGTGACTACACTTAATTCCTTCCTCAGCCTCTGGTCCGGCTGGACCAGCTTGAAACCGTAGTGCTGTGTGTCTGATTTGACGAGCCTAACGTTGTACCCAACATTGGAATTGCAGAGTGCAGGTGGCCCCTGTCAAGTGATAGTCAATATGTGGGAGACCCATCTTCAGCCCCGCACGATGAGCCCCACAGGTATAAACCAGCAAATAAAACTGTGAACGGTTCAGTTGGGTTTGGTAAAATAATTCATCATATTCAAACCTTCCATGTCCTGTTCTTAGCAATACAATTAGTACACCTACAGCTGAAGGATTTTTTTTTTAATTTCCAAAGAGCTGCAGTGTTTCCTCCTTTACAAATGTATTTAATGTACTAGTATTATAGCACTTCCTGATTTTTTTGCCCCCATTTATGCTTTGGTAAAGTGCTTTATGGACTAATCTGCTGCCAAAGAGGAAACACTGATGCAACAGAACTTAGACCTGTTTTGTAGATCCCTCTAGTTATCAGGCCATTGTGTTAATCAAACAGAGCTATTTTAAAATGAGCCAGATAGGAAGAGTAGCTGCAGCCACGTCCACACCCTACTTTTGATGTCTTTTTAGGATTGCAGCTTATTGCCAAGTCTTTGTATTTTTGTTCTTGTTACTTATGTGATTCTTCCCGTCATAAGATCCAGCTAATGTAACCCTAATGCCCTGCAGACATTTACTATCTAGTAAAAAAAAGAAGAATATTTATAAAACTATATATTTTGATGTTTAATCAACTTGCTTGAAGTTGAGACAAATCAAATCCAGAGCAAACTGAGGTGTGATTTTTAATATATGTTGAGCCACAGTTTGTAGTTTCCCTTTGACAACTGGAAACGCTCTGATTTGATTTGACTTGACCTCAGCCTACTAGTTGCTGCAAACCTTTTTATCACACTTCTGATTTTTTTTTTTCTTTTCTTTGCCTGCAGCAGCACATCAGAATATCGACGATGGACAATTTGGAATTCACAGTAAGTTGGAAGAAGAAACTGAAACAATGAGAAAATGTGCGATTTCTGTTTAAATACAAAGTGAATGCTGAACGAATTTCCTGAAGAAGCTGAGTTGTTAAAGGTGGAAAAAACACGAGCTAAAATGATACAACTGCTAAAGCTGAAACTAGCGAAAGGATAGCTAAAAGCTTAATAGCAAAATGGTAGTAAAAGGCCAAAAGCAGCAAAGGGTGGCTAAAAACAGCTACATTTTTGCTAAAAGCAGTAAAAGGCTAAGAGTAGAAAGGGGCTAATTAGAAACTAAAAATGGTATGTAAGGAATAAAATGGAGCAAGTATGCAGAAGTTCTTAAGAGAATAATTATAGAACTGAAGAGATTTATTTATATGGGGAATATATTTGTAAATATAGTTGAATCGAAGTGTATAAAAGTAACAAAAGTCTAAATTCACAGCACCAATCTCTCGTAAGAGCTGAAAGTTTATTTATACAAATGGTTAAAATCGCACAAAGTATGCAGAAACAAAACTTCAGATAAGATACAGAAAAATAATCAGGAATCCAACAGTGTAAATGCTGACTCAGCATTCACCAGATAAGGTCCCAATGAAAAAACTAAAACAATTGTCTGTAATTATTTAAGACCTGCAATGAAAGCATTCCAGCTCTTTCTAGAAAACTGGTTCAGGCACTGGTTTTGCTTTTTATTACCAGGGTTTTACAGCCGTTCAGTGAACAAACCGCAGCCTCCTCCCTGTTTATTGTAGCAGCTGCCAGCTCTGCATTAGTCAGCATTCATGATGGACAATGTGGAGCCTAATCACACGCTGTCCTCTTTTTATCGCTGCAGATGGGGTGAAATGTGTTGACTCAGGGTGGCTGACATGCCAGACAGATGTTCGCCTGCGATTGCATTATTCCAAGAGGCCTCCCGTGTCCATCACTAAGAAGAAATTCAAGAAGTCTCGCTTCAGGTATGGATGATATGAAGTCTAAATGTAACACAAGAGGAAGTCCACAGTGAGCTAAATTATCACAGCACCTGCTTATACCTGACCAACCTGGATATAACCGTCCAGTATTTACTTTTGATCTTCTGGGCACAGGATCAAGCTTACGCTGGAGGGTTATGAAGAAGAGGAGGAGGACGAGGAGGAGGATCTCAGCCCTTCATCGTGGCACAACATGACCACCACTCTGGGGATCAGCATGATGGACATTAACGGCTATAAGTCTCGACACTCTCAGCCCGAGTGTGGTTACGCCCTGGAGCCCGCGCGGTGGACAGAGTACAGCATCCACACCATGAATCCTGACAACCTGGAGCTCACCTTTGAGTTTTTTGAGGTAATTTCTCTGATGAATCAGTATATAACATACATTAAATCTTTATTTCTATCGTTTTACAAAAAATTGTTTTAATTTTGAATTTGATTCCAGGAGGATCTTGGTGAGCATGTAGTCCAGGGGGACATCCATCCAGGCCACGTGGGGACAGCCTGCCTCCTCTCCTCTTCGTTTTCCGAGCACGGCAAGGACATGGGCGTGGTCACACTTCCCATTATGGGAAGAAACTCCCGGCAGACTATTGGTAAAGTCAGAGGTAAGTTGGTTCTGATCATTTTCTACGCGTGTTTGCAGTTATTTCCATGTCCATCGTGCTTACGTTGCTGTCGCGGCTTTTAGTGGATTACATGGTGATCCGGCCAATCCAGGGACTCCAGTGTGACATGAGCTCGTCGTACACAAAGCACTGGACAAAAAGAAGTACTGTGGACGTGGGTCACAGAGGAGCGGGCAGCACACACGCTGCCAAGTGAGTGACTTTAACGTCTCAATTCTTCACTTAAATGATTAGATATTTATGCCCTCTGACACCCGACTGTGTTTTTGACTTGTTTTACAGGCACTACAAAGTTAGAGAGAATACAATCACCTCATTTAAAAGTGCAGCTACACATGTAAGTAAAGGAGATGACTTGTTTTTATGTGAGTATTTCTCATTTTCTATGACGCCTGCCAACTTTTGTTCACATCCAGGGAGCAGCCTTTGTGGAGTTTGATGTTCACCTCTCAAAGGATGAGGTGCCGATCGTATACCATGATCTGACTTGCTGCATATCCACCAAGAAAGTATGTTCAAAATGCATTTTTTTTTCTATTTTCAGCTAGTGCAACTTGTGCTAATAATTGTGTTGGACTTTGCAGAAAAATGACAAAAACCTGGAGCTCATTGAAGTCCCGGTTAAAGATCTTACATTTGATCAGCTGCAGCTTCTAAAGGTAACCTCTGCTCTAGTAAATCCTGTTTGTCAGGGTTGTGCAATGTTCCTTAAACTGTGTTGTTGTGCTACTGTTTTTCTTTTGGTCGAGCAGAATAGTTGATTTAAGGCAAGAAAACTGGCTTAACTTTGGGCTTGTGACTGTTTTGCAACCTTTGAAAATCCCAGCCTAGTTTTCTGCAAAGGGCTTTTCCAAACTGAATTGTTGACTGCACAGTATTTGGTTGCAACAAAATCAAATAATCATCCCAAATTAGTGTCAAGGTGGCGCCATAGTATTAAAAAGTGTGTGTCAAAATGTTCTATTTATCCAGCTCCTTTTTCCTGCGGTTAAAAAGGCTTTAAGTAAAATCGTAAAGAGTGCATGCACTTTTTGTTTTCATGAGCACAGAGCTGCATTTCCTTTATTCTCTGCCTCTTGCTGCAAGCTGTTAGTGTGTTGTTGTCATCTCTGTAAACTTTTGCCCCCATTGAAACCAGACCAGGTTAGTTGTTTCCAGTAGCAAAACAAGCCATACTATAGATTGTTTACCAGAGAACAGTTGCAGGCACTGATGGGTATTGGTTTCTTCTCTTATAACTAACATTTGCAACAATCTGCATGAATCAGTTTATTTATTGGTGAAGTGCAAACTGAGAAGATTCAGACTCGAATTAAATGAAATAATAAGATGAAAAATACTTTTTGGCTGGATATAAGATTATAAGACTTGGTTAGATGGACATTTTTGCTGTGTTTAACTAGTTTCAGAGTTAATTGCACATCTTAACTGTATTAGAGACTGACTTGTGGCTAGCAGCTAGCTTCTTGTTCAGATCAACTCTGCAGAAAGGACAGTACTTTTAAATAGCCTGTTTCTTCAAAAAGGTAGCAAACACATCGTCTATGACAACTTTTATTTTAACAAAGGAGAACATTAACCTCACATCTGTCAGTCATAGGCAAGCTGAACATTGACCCACACATCAGCAACATTTGAAAAAGTCGCCCTCTGAGTTCACAATATGCATGTTTACTTTGGAGCTGTGTCTAAATATAGCTGGAGGGTTATTTGTATAATTTTGTTAAAAAAAGTTTTTTTTAATAGTCTGCTGGGACTGTGGTGTTTCAGCTGACATTGGTTTTGAATTTAACCTCATGTTTGTGAATAAAGTAAGGTTTTGATATAAAAAAATATAAATACTTATTAAAGTAAAAAGTCACGATTACCTGAAGTAACCTTAAATTGCGACTGTCCACCCATACACTTGTTTTCATTCATTCTCATTATCTATCAACTTCATCATTTGACATTAAAATGACACTCACTACCACTGATTTTTATTTAAAAGAGAAAAGAAAAGACAACGTGTGTCCAACTTTTCATTGGTTAAGTTTCTTAATATTCCTAAAGTAAACCATTTCTTTTTTTTCTTTTTAACTCAGTTGGCCCATATCACTGCATTGCAAGGAAGTGATCACAAAGGTAAGTACAGATTTGTTTGTTTTCCTTCTCGTATCTCAGCCCTTCCTGCTTGGACTTTGAATTAAAGATTAAGAGGCTCAATAACAAAATGCTATTGAGGATCTTGGGCAGTCAGCCTCTGTTACATAAGATCACGTCATTTCAGTTTTTGTGCATATCTTGCCTCACAGTAAAGTACATTTGAGTTTATTGATTGTATTTTGCAGACCTTCTGGATGATGAGGATGAAATCGATGAACATCAGCCGTTCCCCTCGCTGTCTCAGGTAAAAAAAAATGTTCCAGTGATTCTCAGCAAAACACAACTTCCTCATTTCCAAGTGAAATAAATAATCTTTCTTGCTTTTTAAAGATCTTCCAAGCCGTTCCTGAGCACGTTGGCTTCAACATTGAACTCAAATGGATCAGTCAGATGAAGGTGAGTATTCTAAAACCGCTCAGAGGGGAAAAAAATAAATCACTGTTGTCAAAAACGAACTGATGTTTTTAATGTTTTATGTTTGCAGGACGGATCATGGGATGGAAACTTGTCTTCCTACTTCAACATGAACACCTTCCTCGACATTATTCTCTCCTGCGTTCTGCAGAAAGGTGGAAAAAGACGCATCATCTTCTCATGTTTCGACCCAGACGTCTGCACAATGTAAGTACTGTTGTGATTCTGCACGCAATATGTTCTGTTTGCGTACATGAATGGTTTATTAAATGTCACACAAGCAGCAGCTGAAAAGTAAAACTGAAACTGAATCCGTGGGACGGCATCTCGTGTGTTTTAGTGAGTCCACAGATTCAGGTAAAAATAGGTGCTTCCTAATTCTGAAAATTCGTCCTGCAGGGTGCGTCACAAGCAGAACAAGTACCCCATCCTCTTCTTGACTCAGGGGGTTTCCGTCAAGTATCCAGAGCTGATGGACATTCGCTGCCAGACTACTCAGATTGCTTTTAGCTATGCTCAAAGCGAAAACATTCTGGTTAGTGATCCGTTTACTTTAATGTAAGCATGTTTAATTAAACTAAAATGAAAAGGTGGCAGACTGCGTTGTTCTGGTGCCTTTCTCTCATTTGCCGGGCTCGTTTTTTTTTCTTCTTCTAGGGAATTAGTGCCCACACCGAGGAGCTGCTGAAGCACCTGCATTACATCAGGGAGGCTCAGTCCAAAGGCTTGGTGGTGTTCAGCTGGGGGGACGACAACAACGACCACGAAATCAGGAGGAAGCTGAGGGAAGAGGGAATCGATGGGCTCATATATGATAGGTAGGTTAACGTTCAGCATTCCTATCTTTTGCTGCAACATTGATCCATGTGTTGCAGACTGTAAACACAAGCAGCGTGCCTTTCTCTTACGTGACTCTTCTCACTTACTATATTTATACTCGGGGTTGTCACTATTATTACTTTGTTACAAATCTTTTGTAGTTATTTTGACATTTTGACACTTCTGTGTTGTGTAGTTAAATCTCATTGTTTGTGTGTCTTGATATTTAGGCTCATATCTGTCTGATAGAAAACAAGTATCAAATATTTTTCACTTAAATCTCTTCTTTTCATGTTCTCTGCAGCGTTTCTCCACTAAGATGATTAGTTTGTTATTTTTAAAATTCTAATAAGCTTTAGTTGTTGTTGGCCAACGAGTTGTTGCTGTAGGACAAAAACACTTGAGTTTATCATTGACAGATATCTGCTGTGAGTCAGTTGCTTTATGAGAACACATTTACAGGCTGCGGTTTAGTGGAATTGTTTTGGCATGAGCTGCAAAAACCTACTTTCTACACCAAGAGTCATCGGGTTCAAAATACATTTACACATACAAGGCAGATAATAAAAAATACTTTCCAAGAACAAAAATCTACCAAGGTCTGAGGATCCGTCTAATGTTTCACTACATGTGAAAGATGGTTCTGCAATTATGCAAACCTTGTGTAAAGCCCTATTCTGACGGGATAAGAATTATCTGGGGACCCCATGTAATAAATAAATTACCCCCCGACGTCTGTGTT
>JAUBOC010000071.1:15257599-15267804 GCA_032275365.1 Anablepsoides cearensis
CTCTCTCTCTCTCTCTCTCTCTCTCTCTCTCTCTCTCTCTCTCTCTCTCTCTCTCTCTCTCTCTCTCTCTCTTCCTGAGGAAATCTATACACCTTATATTTGTCTTAATGAATTCTGCAAGCTCACAGTCTGCTCTGTTCCGGTGAGTCATGCTGCTCTCAGGACCAAGTCTGCTCGCAGACTTCTGCTCAGCCCTGGAACACTATGTTCACCCAGCTTTTATTAGAATCCTCCTCTGCCACACTCGGTAGCTGTAGGTGACACGTTTCATACGAGCTGGTTTCAAGTGATCCTCACAGGATGCACAGCTGCAGCTACAGAGCTACGCTCCTGGGAATAATGAGCATTTACATGGGACGTTGAGAACGCCGTCGTGAAGAAAACAGCAAGAAGTGTAAAATACTGAGTTAGTGCATTTTATTTTGGAAGTATACAAGCTCATTCATGGGATTAGATCTTACCTTTTAACACTTATAAAGCATGGAATCAGGACTTGATCTTTAATCATTTACTCCAAAAGTTAATCAGTTTTAGATGTACATATAACTAGTTTCTAAAAGTTTTATTAAAAATCTATCACACCTGTCAAATGCAAGGCCCGTGGGCCAAATGTGGCCCGCTACAGCATTTTATGTGGCCTGTGAGAGCTTTAAGATCACATCTACAGGAGAATGGAAAAATCCTAATTTCAAAGCTGCTTTTGTTCTTAGGTTGGGTTTAACTCTGCTTTCCTTTAAATGTTAACATGATGTTTTATGATCTATAACTGATGTTGTATGTGTCACAGGTCTTGTAAATGAGACTCAAATGTCTCAAAGAGATTACCTGCCTATATAAAAGTAAATTAAAAATAATAATGTCTTAAAATAGGTTGCTTTAAAGCCATAAACTACATGTCCCATAATGCATGTTGATTATTTTACCTGCAAAATGACAGCATCTCACGACAAGGTGGAGTTGCACATAGGTTTAAAATTAAAATAAAGTAAAATCTCAATTTTGCTGCATTTTTTCCGGCAATTTTTGCTGCAGCCAGTTGTACTTATTTTGTTTTATTTTAGATTTAGTTTGTCGTACACATAGTACTTTTCAGTGTTTATAGGAGGACGTGTTAAAGCACTGTTTCTATGCAGGAAATACCATGTAGAGCTCAGTTATTTCTTAGCAGTGCTCATCCATATGAGACGAGGAATGTGATGTTTTTTGTTTAGTTAAAAACATTAAAGTTAATTACAACTGGCCCTTTGAGGGCCACCATAAAGCTCATGTGGCCCTCGGTGAAAATGAAACTTTGATCAATCCAGTTTGGCTCAATGAGATGCACTTCTTGTGCAAGATCACTCAGCATGTGTAGTGACTGACTCTCAGCTACTACCACACCCAGTTTTAGCAAAGATGTCAGTAAGATCGACTGAACTGTAGCCAGTTGTTGTGTTTTCTAAAGTCAGTTGATTGTGGCAGCATTCTTGAATTGTGTTGGCTCCCAAATGTAATCAGTTTTACAGTGAACGTTGCCAAAGTTTTTGTGCAGTCGACTAGAAAATATATCAGGGATCAGTCTCAGCTTCTAACACACCCAATTTTAAAGCAATATCTGTAAAACTGAGAGAGTTCTGTTGCCATTTTTGTGTTTTTTCTTCTAAAGGTCCCAGCATTGGTACCATTAATGAAACTGTCAGAGGTGAAGACTGCTGTTATCTCAGTTCAGGAGTTGTGGTTTCTGATGTTGTCACAGCATGCGTTGTCAGAATGAAAACAGAGGAGAGAGGTGCAGGGTCGCGTCATCATCGCGGCTCGACACGTGCAATAAAAAGTATAAACACAACGCTGCGCCGCTAAAAGAACAAAAGGTCAAACAGTCATTTCAGAAACATGTCGTTTTAATTTACTTTCAGCACGACGTTCGTTGACTTTTGCGCTGCCCCGGGACATTTCCTGTCAGTCAGATGTCGGCTTACGAGCGTGTCAGTGTTGTCAGGTAAAACCCAGCTGTAGGGCCAGAAACAAAAGCAGTTCCCACAGATTTATCACCAGGTTCTCAGTAACACAGATAAAACGGAAAGCCTCACGCGAGGCAAAGGGATCAGCAAAGCAAACAAGTGCAGGTTGTGTTTGCTCCTCCACACAACTGAAAACATCTTCCACATTTCACTCAAACAGCAGGACATGTGCTCTCTGTTAGACGAAAAGGAAACCTAAAGGCCACGGATTATTTGATTTAAAACTCAACAGTTTGACGGGAATGGTTGTGTCTGGGCTCCGTTTGTATCGTTTGGAGGTCAAGCCGAGCCAGCCGGTTGTCCTCGCAGGACCTTTTCCACGACTCCTGACTCATAATCGCCGCAGATGAGCTCAAGCAGCGGTGGCAAGCACCAGAATATTACATGAACGTTTGGACAGCGGCGGGTCCAAGAACAACCACAGCATTTTTTTTTTATTTTTTTCTCTCTCGGCTAGCCCCTGAATTCACCACGCAGCGGATGCCAGACCATCACACCCCGGTCCAACTCAGCACTCTGTGGTGTCTCTCCCTTCACTCAGAGGAACCCTGTCAACCCAAAACATATTAAACACATTAGGGTTCAGCAAACATGAATGTATTTTCTTTTTTTTTTTTCATCAACGCTATGCTCCAGCTTTGAGTTGAGCTTTATGGATTTTACTCCGAACTGAAAAGTGTTTTTAATTGTTTTAGAAAACAGACATACTTTTGTAGGAGTCAAATATTGTGCATGTTTGTGCAGACAAGGCCAAGCATGCCGAGCCAGAGTTCACACAGGATATTGAGCCTGTTTATGGCAGTCTATCCTAACGCTCCAAACTTTTTGCTTCTCTTTTTGCTGTTTCGCACTGGCCGGGCGCCCCACCGCGTCGAGCCGCTCCAGGGTTTTTGCATGAAGCCGTGAAACCTCACTGTAACATAAGAAAAGCGGCGATTCAGAGAAAACTGCAGCACCATGACTCGACGACCCGGTGAGTGATTAAATCTTAGCCTGATTGGAGGAGGAGAAACAATCCACTCCTACTGCATTCAGTTTGGATTCCATGCTGTGGTTTCATTTTTAAACACACCCAAGCAGGAAAAAAAAAGAACTTTATAGCAGAAGACTTGCATCGAGTTAAACAAATATCCCAGTTTTGTGCAATAAATTGTGTTTGGATGGACATGTCGCCAGCTTGGATCTAGATTATTTAATGGGTCCAGTGTGTTCCTGATCATCCAGCATGTTATATGTCTGCTCTTGTTTGCCTCTGCTTGGATGAATAGGCAGATCTATACATAATAGCCTTTAAATTACGGTTCTGGGAAAAAGGGTTAGAGGCAAAATGATTTTTAACCAATTACTCTGCCAATATAAAAACATCAATGAACTCTCTATACAAGAGTAGAACCTGTTAAATGTATTTTCATGACCTTTTGTTTCCATTTGACAGCTTTCCCGATGTAAAACCAAACTTGATGCATTCATCTTTACTAACTCCGACCAGCAGGCTGTATTGATGAAAACATAAATTTTCCCTTAATGAACTCCGACGTTGCTATTGCTGCTTTGATCGATTAGTTCATTTGTTTTATTGTGGGGATTTTTTTCCTCCTCTCAGCGTCATAATGAGTCTTTGAAACACTGAAGTGAAGGCAGAACATCAGCAAGAGTCATGTTCTGAGAAAAGATGCCTCATGCTATTTGACTTAAATTACTTTTACAAGACAAATATAGAGAATATATCCAGCAGCAGACTGTGAACTGCAATTTTGTAGAGATTTTTCGAACTGTGGTTCAATAGGAAAGGTTTGAATAGTAAATATCTTCCCTGATGTAGACAGCTCAGTAATCAAATTTAGCTTAGAGAGAAAAAGTTTAATTTTGACCAGACTTATGAGCTAAGTGCTAGTCAAAGCAGAGACAGTGACAAACGACTCCAGGGCCTGAAATTCAAAAAAAAAAAATCCCTGCAAATCTAGTTTTTAGAATGTGGGAATTTCCTGCAAACAATAAATTACAGCGATGTGTAATAATGTAGACGTTTGCATTGGTCTATTCTGGCTCCTTCAGAAGACCCCCCGCACCATTACTGACCAGCGTTCTGACTGACTTGGATGTATTTTGGTCTCTGCAACATATTAAAAGGCAAGATTCCTTCAGCAACTCTTGCTGCAGACATCAGCAGCTTGATTTACAGCAGCTGAGTATTAAACATTCTTTATAGATTTAAGTGTGCATTATTTTATTAACTTTTTGTATGTGAGGATTTCATTTGTTTCAGTTGTGTTTACCCCGTTTGTTTTACAGATGAGTTGGAGAAAGTGGGCGGAGCTACTTGTACTGACAGCTGATTACCACCAGGGCTTTATATGACACTATTCTTTGTTGGCTGTCGACTCGGTCCAGCTTCTGTTCAGTGACGTCTTGTTAAACTTCAAGTGGAGCCTGAAAAGTAACTTTTCCCTCAGTCTGCCCTCACATTCCCATGACGGCGTCATCCTGTTGTTTTTCCAGTTCTGTTCCTCGATGTCATCTCTGTTTTGTCTCTAATCCATGCGACTGTACCTACTTTTCTGAGATTTCCCGCATTTCAAATCCACCTGTCTGACCTCTCAACACTTACCTGTCCTGGACAAACCATGTCTCCACTGGTTCCTGCCTCCCCTTTGAAACCCTCCACCTTCTCTTCAGAACCTGTAAAACAAGCAACCACAAGATTAATTACTGATTACTGTCTGAAAGATTATCTCTCCTCTGTTGCTTCTAACTCTTGCTATTCCCTATCCACAGATTACCCCAGCTGCTGTTTCCTGTCTCTGTTGCAATAAAACCATTTTACAACTTTACCTGTATTCTGGTGGGATTTTCTTTAAGTATTTTACGAACCCCGTGAAGCCACACAGCCTCTAATGTGAGATTTTATTTCCATCGAATTTGCTAACTATTCTTGCAGAAATAGAACAGAATTCCAGCCAGAATTGCTACAGCTAATTTCTACGGCTACTATGTGTTTGGGGTAAAACATACCAAAATAAATTACTAGAATAAAATAAAAGTAAAAAATTGTCACTAACACATTTTCATCTTTTAATTCACTTTCTGAATGTGAAATTCTAATCGTCTACTCTAAAAGGCAAATCTTAAATCTTAAATATGTTGAAATTTATATTTAAGTATTTCAGAGTGGAACACAGCCGCTACAACTTCCCTACAAAACATCAATTTTTCAGTTGCGGCCAGTGTCTGAGCTGTTCTTCAAACTTCCGGACTATCGGTAACATCCATATTGTCTTCAGTTAACACGTTGAATTTAATTTTTAAATATCATCTTCAGCGTTAGCAGTGCCTAGCAGCAGTTAGCCTTGGCTAACCAGGATGTCATCGTATTGCTACAAACATGCATGTGCAGAGTTAGCGGTTGCCATTGTCTCAGGATGATGATGTCAAAACAAAAGCCAGCCGAACGGCAAAGGCTGTGATCTATTCTGGAATATCATTAACTTCAACATTTAACCACAACATTTAAGATTTAACTTTTACATTTAGACATTTAGATTTAGAATTTAACATTTAGACATAACATTTAACATTTAGTAGTAATTAGCAAAATGTAAGAAAGTGAGTTAAATAATGAAAATGTGTTCAGAGATAATCAGATAATAACATGACAGAGGTCTGTAGATAACGTGCAATGCAAAATTCATAACACAAACCTATAAAATAGTGTTTGGTAGAACCTGCTATGAAATTTTTTGAAAGTAAAAATCTACTCTGGTCTTGGTAAGACTAGCCATTAGCTCATCCGTGCAGTCAGAATAACACTCTAGTTCTTCAAACTCATGTTGTTCAAGGTGCTATCTACAACAGGTAAGATATTAATTGTTCATATTTAAAGGATCTGAACTAAGGTCACTATGTGCATGCACCACTTTAAAAACCTCCTTGTTGAATCTTTGGTTAATGGAGATAAGATTAAAATTTATCTTTGCCACAAGGTGAATATTAACAGGTCATTGTAAGTATTAAGCCCTAAAGCAGGGGGGTGCAGAGGGGGGCTGGCCTTATTGACAGTCTGACTGAATATGCATTAAATTATTTATGACAATAACTAGAAAAAAAGAGAATAAGCTCAGCTAGTGTCAACCGTAAAACAACAAAAGAAAAAAACAACACAGAGCTATCTCAGAAGGTGACTCCCCGACTTTCCTGCTGCAGTATTTTATTTTTTTAAAGCCTGAGGAACACTTGTAGAATTCTGTTTTGGCTTCTGGCTTTGATGCACATTTACAAGAATATCAATGGACTTACCTCTTTGAAACGTATCTCAAAGTACGGCTGTGCACTTTTTAAAAATATATATATCTTTATAACAACCTATTGCTTCATATTAAATAGCATGAATGGCATCTGTCCTGCACCCCTTGAATAGGCTTGATTTCACTAAACAGAGATGTGTCTTTCTTTCTTTTTTTTTTTTTTTTGTATGTGTGTGCCTGCTCAGCTTGGAAAATACTTTCCTTTCATTGAGGAAAAGATATCCAGCATTTAGAGATGAAATTACTTTCCAAATGGCCTCTGACTCACCATCTCTATCCCCAGTGTTCTCTCTCGCTCTCAGTCCCCCCCCCCCACCCGTCTCTCCACCTTCACTTGTCCTTGTGAATGTTCTTTCTATTGTAACTGTATACAGCACTTAGCACTTCAGACGGCAGAAAAGAACCAAGCTCAAGGACCGCTGCCCACCCTCGCCGTGCTCATAAATAGCCTGTTTGTCCACGGCTTACCAAGCACCTCATACCCACTGAGCCTGTGTGGGTGCGTGTGGACGTTGTGCGGCTCGAACCAAAATAGAACTCCACTGCTGCACAGTGTGCGGGTGGATTCGCAGATACCAGTTTGGGCACGGAGGAGGTGGTGGTGGGGAGGCAGGGAGAATCATTGTTGTGTCGATGAAAATTAGCTGGAGTGACTCACAAAGTCTATCCCTTCCGCTACGATGTGCGATCCCATTCATCTGTTCGCCCCCCCTTAAAAACAGGTGCCGCCTCTGCAGAGTTCCTCAGACTGCAACGCCAACTGTCTGGGACCGGACCGTCAGCACATTCCTGGAGAGCTGGATCCCCAGAAGCAACAATTCCTCCTTCCTCTCTCCCCTCCCTCCCTCCCTTCCTTCCTTCCTGCCGCCCTCGCGTCCTCTCCCTTCGCTTCCGTAGGATTGCATCACTCGTCTGCCTCTTGGCCTCCTCTGCTCGGACCCTCTAATCAAATCTGGCGCACACATATAAGCAAGTAAAAGAAGTCCCACACACACACACACACACTGCGGGCAGGAGGCACCCTCATCAGTCCTCAGCCTGGTTTTGTGGCCTCAGTTGGAATTTTATGGTTGGTTTGAGTGCAGGATTCTGGAGTTGCCCTTGCTCTTTTTTTTCTCCCTCCCTCCCTTCTCTTCTCTCATTTTCTTTCTCCTGCCCCCTGTTTTTTTTCTTCTTTGTTTGTTTTCACCCCATTCGCCCTCAAGGTCAGAAATATCCTGCGGTTTAGGTTTGATCCCCTCGGATATGCCTTCCCTAACTCCTACTCTCTGCCTCTCCCTTCCTTTTTTTTTATTTGCTTTTTTTATTTGCTTTTCTTGTGCTCGCTCACATGCACGCACAGAGACACACTTACTGTAAGTGAATTATGCTGCTCCCAGCTTTTTTTTTTTTTTTTGTTCAAACAGGAAACACATGCTGGGATCAGCATAGGTGGGTCTGGATCCATACAGGAGTATCCAGTAGAAAATCCACGAGTGGAGAAAGAAAACAAGTTTTCAGGAATAAAATCTGTCACTGCTGAACACAGAGTCATTAAGTGGAGTTACAGTCGGTGGACTGTCCTGACCCCAGACAGGTTAACGAGGTTCCTGTGGGTTCACCGTCTGCCCGATGTTGTGCAACACGGCAGAGGCCCAGCACTTGTGTAACACTGAGGGGGCCCTGCCTGGCTAAGAGAACACCAGCTCAACCAGTCGTTCATTCATGAGTTAACGTGAAAAACAAATTTTTCCCAGTAAAATCAGAACATTAAACTGTTCCCACACATGTACTTATTTACCACTTCATTAAAAAGTTCTAGGAAAAACTATACTGCACCTAACAAAAGGCAAAAAAGCAGGCGATATTTGTTTTTGCCAGCTTTTTCATTTGATTGTACCCATTATTTAAATAACTCACAAACAGCTGAACAGATTTTAACAAAACTTCAAACACAGTTAGTTTTACAGACATTGAGATCAAAATTGAATTGATAACTAACAGAGAGTTCACAGTAATAATTTCAAGGTTTGACCAAAGTGGTTACAACTCTGATATTTTATGATGTGCATCAAGAAATACTAAAAGTGATTTAAATATTAAACATTTCTTTCCTCATAGAAACTCACAAAAATATACTTAAAACAGAAAGTAGGGATTTTTTTTTTGTTTGATAGATTATTTTGTTGTAACAATGATTCGTGGTAATAAATCTTATAGCGGACACCTGATTGGCAGGAGACCAGAAGCTCGCAAGAAGTGTCAATAAAAACAACCAAATAATCTGTTTAGCAGAGATTTGCCAATTTTTTCATGTGCACAAATGCATGTTCCTTATGAATGTGGCACCATTTAAAATGGAAACAGGCTTTCCAGCGTTATAGGATTTATTACCAAGAAGCATTGTTACAAGAAATATTCTACCAAACACACATTTCCTTACTTTTTCTTAGTTTTATTTTAACAGCTGTCTCTTTAAAAACCCTTGAAATGACATCATCTTTTAATACGGAATGTGTTGAAGTAATCATAGTTTCTCCTTTATTGCACTGATTATTTATGGACACTAGACAGAGGAACATTTAAGAAAATGTTTCTTGGAAAAATAGTGATTTTCACACGTACCTGGTACAATACTAAGCGATGAAACGTTGAATTTTGTTCTTTATTTAAAGAGAAAGTTTTGAAATATAGCGAGCTCTCAATGGGTCAAAGTCACGCTGAGATGCACAAATTGTGTCCATCAGCAGAAATTGCTTTACGCTTTAGGAACATTCGCCCCTTAAATGACTTTTCTTTCTGTACTTGTGGTCTCTATGAACATTTTCATCGTACAAAGGCTTCCCGGCTTGTCGAATCCTCTCCTGTGTTTGAGCTGCGTCAGTTTTCAGCTCATGGAATGACGCGGTGCCTCAGACTGATGCTCTGACAGACTAGAAGAGAGGCTCTCCCTGTAAAATAAACTGCCGGTTTTTCTCAGGAAGAGCTGCACCCTATTACAAGCTTTCAGCATGTTGACACAACTGCTCCAGATGGGTAGGTTTAAAAAAAAAAAAAACTAAACTAACTTCAAGGTCGCCTCCCAATGGTCAGTGTTCTCCACATGTTGTTCATTGTTTTGGGGTGGTCTCAGAAACAGGAGGAGACCGCAAATATGAAAAGGGCTCAGTGAAGTGAAGCCCAATGATACATCCTTGTCTGCATGTAGACTGTCTTTAATCAGAGAAATGATGATTGTTTGCACTTATGTGGCATCTTTTTAACCTCTCCAGGCTCTCATAGTGTTTTACAAACAATCAACAAAGCTATCGCAACTGATTTTAAAATCGTATTTCTTCATTTTTATAGTTCTTTATATTAAATACAATATCAGTTTTGTTTGCTTTTTTGGTTTCAGGCCATCTTAAAGTAAAATATAAAAATGGATAGCCACTGTTTGATCTCAAATGTTTAAAAGCAATTCTGCAAATGATGATTTTTTTAAGGACGTGTCAAACCCATGGCCTGTGAGTGAAATAAAGCCCTCCATGGCATTTTAAGTGGCCCGCGAGAGCTTTAAAGATCTATTAATGTCTTAAAATACGCTGCTTTAAAGCCAGCATTGACCATAAACTAGATCAATGCATGCTGATTATTGCACATGTTAAAGCACTGTTTCTATGCAGGAAATACCATGTAGAGCTCAGTTATTGTTTTGTTTTTAGTTAAAGTTAAACATCAAAGTTAAATACAATTGGCCCTTTGAGGGTAACTATCACGCTCATGTAGCCCTTGGTGAAATTGATTATTTACCTTTATGGGTATGTAGGGAGCCACTTGTCTAAGATGTTAACCTCTTAAGAAAGTACGGCCACCAATACACTTTATGTAGGGACACTTCGTTATGAAAATGTTACTACATCTTCTTATAACTAACTGTTATAAG
>JAUBOC010000071.1:15289726-15299761 GCA_032275365.1 Anablepsoides cearensis
GTGATTGGCTGATTAGAAATTAAGTGTTAACGAGCAGTTGGACAGGTGTACCTAATAAAGTGGCCGGTGAGTGTAATCAGTGCAGGTAGGACTTTAGACACTGATTTGTTCAGTGCTGCATTGCATATCGTTTATGTATCGTCATTGCAACATATTTGTGTGCAATAATCACCTTGCAGGTCCTGTTATCTGGAGACTAACCCACTGAACCATAAGTCATTGCACTAAATGGACGCATGTAACAGTTTTTATTTTGACAGGTTGCTTTAGCCGGCTGAACTTTCCTGCTTCAAGACCAAAAAAAAGCTGAAACCTCTGGGACAATAATGGGAACATTTTTCGGAGAATTGCTGTCCATGATTTCTCAAGCTGTCGAGGAAGGCGGCAAGGATCTGAGAAAATTTGCAGAGATCTAGAGCAATAGAGGTAACAGTTAGTGTGTATTCTAAGCATGACGGAAACAGAAACTAAGATAAGCACAGAAAGTAAATTTACTTTGTTACAGTATTTAAGTAATTTTAAATTTTATTTTATCAGGTATTTTTTTAATCAAAATTTTTATTTTTATTATATCGTTACATTCAAAACCTACAAAATATACTTTTACTTCTTTACTTCAAAATTTAACACACGTTCCAAATTCAAATATGACCAAAAAGAGTTGTTTATATCACTTGGTTCCACTAAGCCTAGCTGAGTAAATATAAAGCTTTTTCTTTTAAAAAAGTGTGTAACTTACTCAAAACACTCAGGGGCAGCTCTAGAACTTGTTGGAAGGATTATATGTACTCTCCCTCTGGGGATCATCCAGACGGAGCTGGAGAGTGTCTCAGAGGAGAGGGATGTCCAGGTTTGTCTCTGCACCCTGATCCCCAGATAAGTGGTAGACGATTCATGGATGAAGAAACAAATTAAACCAAACTTGGCAAGAACCAGACAAGACGGCTAGGTCTGAGCATCTTTGGGTTGTCTAGAGACTTTTTGGTACTCGAGGAATAATTCCTGGAAGTAGTGTTTAAAAGCAGACCAAACAATGAGGTAACAACAGGGTCGCAGCAGTAAGAATATCCACAGTTTATTGTGAAAACACACAGGACTTCCCATCTTGTTGGGTGTTGGCCTTGTACATACAGAATGTCCATTCTTTACTGTGGATGTTTTGATTGGTCACATGATAAAAGAACAGGTGCAAAACATTAATGGTGCCTCGGTGAAGCTGGAAAATGAATCTGCTTGTAAACCAGACTGTTCCCTCGGTGGAATGAGTGCATCGTTTGTACACTTGTGCAGTTCCTGGTACGACAAAATGTCTGCTGTGGATGAAAAAAGATCCATTGTCTGAACTCTATCACTGACAGCACCCACACATGAACGTTAGAGACGGATCAGAGGAAAAAGGCGGGCAGGTGGGCTGCCTTTGCACGTTGAGTTGAAAATTGTTTTTACTTAAAGAGGGATATTATGCAAAAGTGACTTCTGTTAAGCTTTATATCACGTTATAAAGTTATTTCCTGATCAAAAACACATCCAGGGTGTTGCTTTGACTCATTGAATCTCCTGTGGTAGCCATTTGGAACTGCCTAAGCACTTGCTGGTACAAAGCACAGCCTATTTGTACATAGCTGCTCCCTGGAGCTCAGTCAGAAGATGAGATCCCGCCCCACAGAATGCCTCCCCCACACAGCTCCACCAGACTGGCAAAACATATCCTAAAAATGGTAGATGTTCATCATTTCATTGCAAAACGCCGCTTCACAATGATCTATATTTATAGTTTCTGCACAAAAAGTAGCCTAACGTATGAGAGGATGACTAAGCAAGGTGAAACGTCCCGCTCTGGTTACATTCCAGGTCTGACATGGGATCATTCGAGTAAGGGTCAACTGTATCCTGAGTTGCCATTTTCCAAAATAGAGATGATATAATATTGCTTCTTTTTTTATTAGAAAATACAACATTCCTATGAAAGTTTGTAAATGATATGAAGCGTTGTTGTGATGACGCGATGAAGTGGGAGTGTCAGAAACAGTAGGAGGTTCTTAAAGAGACAGAGAAGTCAATTTACGTCATTTTTGATATATACAGCATTTTCATGACAACTGAAATTAGATTTTAAATAAAGAATATAATTTTTTATGATTTTTTTTATTATTAAATGAAGTCATTGGCAGGCAGACTGAGTTGTAAAGCCCTATATAGAGTATTTGTCATTCGAGTCTACAAATTATTTTTTATTTTAAATTTTTCGGCATGCTGAACTGAAGTCACCCGCAGGCCACCAGTTGAATAGCCCTTATTTACTGTTCATATTTCAATGGTTAAGAGATATTTTGGATAAAATGTTTGTATATTGAGTTCATATAAATTCACTAAACACTATGAAAACTTAACGTATTATTAAAATATTAAATTTTTCACCAAAAACTCTATTTGCATAATGACAAAAAAAAAAAAAAAAACGCAAACACAGCAAAAAAATGATTACTTTGAAAAAATATACTAAGTAATGTAGTGATAGTTTCGGGTTCAAAACGGGAACTTTAGATGATTTTTCTTGTGTCTCTTGTAACATTCGTGATATTACCTGTTAAATCTCAGATTTACAGACCCTTGATGTTCTCTGTTTTCAGGACCTTTTACAGCACAGTATGTTCTAGGTTTTAAGATGTCAAAGCAGATTAACCAAACAAAAAAAAAGCGGAAATTCTGATTAATGCCGCTGTTTTAGTAACATTCATTCATGGCTTAAGACTTTGGGAATGACTTTCATTTCTGTGTATTGAACTGAAGATGATGATATTAACCTCAAAACGCCCTAAAAATGTCTGGGCTTGCGTTCACTTGTTGATTTTGCCGTTTTAATTAGCTCACCAAAACATCTCAAGAGGCTATAAAAAAAAAGCGCACACACATGTTGTAATTTTATTCTCAGCTAGTATTTAAAGTCCATTTCAATCTGCAAAACTTACGCTAAAGCAGCAAGTTCTTCTCTTCATTAGTTCTGTTTGCCGCAAGGCTTCAGGGAATCAGACTGAGCTGTAATTTTTCTCTGCAGTGGTAAAAACTAGGCTGCATATTTTTATTTGTGCTGAAAGAAAGAAGTTTGTAAGTCTTGTGTGAAAATTAAAATAGTCCCTTCCTGTCATTATTTTATTATTATATATATATATATATTATTTTGCTGTTTGTTTCCCAGTCTGCATTTTTATCACACTTTTGCATAATGTTATTCAACAAGGTGTCAATAATGTGGCCCTCAAGGCAGAACCTGCCAGCCACATGCAAAACACGGGCACACAATGACAGCGCTGATAAGATGATCGTGATGAAGGAGGAAGCTTTTTGTTTCGATTTTATAACCCTTAAATCACACACGATTATAGGTATCTATAAAACTCGTCATTGTTCATGTTACCCTTGATCTGCTTCAGGTGAGTTGCTGTTTTTCCTCATTTTCAGCCTCAAACTGTAGTTTGTAGAAACTGTAACTGGGACACATGACCTACTTCACTTGATTTACCAATGTAGCAAGTGTCATCAATTTTATGTAAGGATTAACAAAAAGGACAAAAATGTATAAAAAATAATAACAAAGAGAGATGTCCTGATGGGAATGAGCTGCTCTCTTTCTCTCCCATGTGGTGAAATAGATGCAGAAACAAAATTCAGGCGATTTGAGGACATTTAAAATGCCCAAACAGGAAATATATGTGATGCTTTCTACACTTTTAATTTATATATAATCTGAATGTTCCACAGATTCCTTATGAAAATATAATTTTATTAAATATTTGGATCTGTAATTGTTTTTCCTTTTAGTGTTGATTTCTTGTGTTTCTGTATTCCCTGTGTCAGTTTTACCAGCTGTCAGTCTCTGCTCTCTGGCCCCGCCCACCTGATCCTTGTTGCTTCTCCCCAGGTGTGGCTCATTACCCCTCGTTAGCGTCTCTTCATATTCTGTGTCTTCTCTCTTCTCCCCTGTCAGGTCATTGTGGTCCTGTCTCCAGTTTGGTTTGTCTCTGTGTGTCCTTGAGTTTTTCTCATCAGTTGTTTCTGCCCTGTCAACACTTTTTATTTTGCAAATAAACAAGTTTTTTTGATCCTTGAATCCTGGATTTGCCCGCTTCCTGGGTCAATTCTGTTGCAAGCCTAAAAATGCATATAGCTAAAAAAAACAAAAAAAACAAACAATTAAGCCCCATTGTATTTCTGTAATATTATTTACAGTCTGCAGCACTCATTCCATTCAGCATACTGAAGGTCTAAAACATTTTACATCATTCTGTCACATGGATGAACTCAGGAATGCAGACTGGCACGGAGGAGCTTATATAAAACTTTTGATATGTTGAACAATAAAAACAAAAAGCTGATGTTTCAGCAAAAAACACATACATGAAGTGAGGTGAAAACACAAGGAAAGACAAAGGGGAGAAACAGACATGGCATTAAAGACCGTGTAAAATAAATTTGAGTATTTTCTTCAATAAACATTATAAATGTCATAATTGGATTGTTGTGTAAAAAGTCTCACAACTGTAGGTACATGTATTTTGGAGGTATAAATCAATTTGTGTTTAAAGATATTTGTGTTTCAGGAATTTTGGTCGTGACGAAACACGGCTGCCTTCAGTATAACTCCGCCCCCTGCTGCTCCAGCGGTATAAAAAGGTACTTCGCCTCGACAATTATCGCTCATTTGCGAATTGCAGATAGCATCAGATAGCATAAATAGTTAGTTGTTAGCTAGTTAACCAATTATGTCTCAAACGTAGTAAGCTGCCGTTTGTGCTTATATTTTAAATATTTTAAGTGTTAGCTATTTAGTGCACAGTAACTACTGAATGTAATTAAATGTACAAATCCATAACATGATTTTATACTGTGTGTCTATATTTGCTTTCTTCCTTTTTTTTGTGCATAGCACTCGTCCTACAAGCTCAAACAACAATGCTCTACAGCAGGGATTGAAAATCTAGATGCTTTACAAACAGGAGCTGATGCACAGAACGTAGACGCCAATAAAATGGCAACAGGTGTGTGTGGGCGGGGCAAGAGCTGAGAAGCAGAAACTGACTGACGGCACAGAGGAAACACAGAGGGACAGAGTCAAACAAGAAATACAGAAAATTAACATAACAAAAAATAAATAAAACTATGGTTAAAAACACATTCTAACAAGTGTCATTCCTTCCAACTCTCTAGTTATTTCTGTATGAATGCTTTTATGTGAACATTAAAAATAAAACTCTGGAGTTGTGTATTTTTATTTCTATTCCTCTCTCTGTTTTGATCTTCCCAAGATCCCCTCCAAAGCCTTTTCATTTATTATTATTATTATTATTATTATTATTATTATTATTATTATTATTATTATTATTATTATTATTATTATTATTTTAAACTGCAGCCAAATACAAATACAGGCAAACAAAAATGGCCTCACAGAGTCATCCCCCTCAGCACATAGAAAGCCGTTACTCTTCACAGCAGAAATACATTGCAAGCCCCCTAAGGAAGCACATGAAATAGCAGGGATGAGATCAATCTTTGTTATTGGTATAAACCAGGGGTCTGAAACCTGCAGCTTTGAGGGCACCTGTTTCTCTTTGATTCTTCTGCAGCAGCTTTTTGTTTCTTTGATTAAACATATTATGAAAATTAAGATTTCTATAAAACCTCAATCGGTTTGTCTTAACAGTTTGTCAGACAGCTTACATCTTTATTAAGGCCACTTCCAGCCAGTGCAGAAAATGAAACATTTTAACAAATATACAGCAGGTTAATAATAATAAAAAACACAATGTGCAGTTTTGCAACCTTATAACTAATTTATAATTATTAAAATCAAGTGTTCTGCAAAAGTTATTCTGAGAAAAACAGGCTTTTATTTCATCAGTGGGTCATAAATTATTATTATTACTTCCTAACATGATTGCCTAGCTTAGTTTTTCAAGTTTTTCTGGAATCACAATAATGTCATATATTAAAGTTTTAGTTATGGTTTTTGTGTTTCTAGAAAAACTTGGAAAAAAATAATTTGGATGATAGTTTTAGGACGTTGACAATTTGCAACAAACTTCTATTTTTTTGTGTTTGTTTACACATAGCTCACTGGGATCTAATTAATATTTCTTAATTAATAGTTGACAAACATAAAAAAGCCTTATACGCCCCATAAATCAAAGATCACACACCGATTTTCTCCTTTTCCAAATGTTTTTTATTCATTTGTCCTAAAATGTAAAAATACTGACAATTGTCATCAATTTATTTTAGTTCTTAATGCAGAATGTGGGCTTCATATAAAACCTAATAGCACCTAATTTTTTATTTTTGTTTTGCTATTCTAGTATGCTTTGCTGCTATGAAGACATTTTATTTTGTGATACCTGGGTTGAAATTGGAATACCAACAACAGATTCTGCTATTAGTATAAAATAGAACAGGATGATTAGTCATAATTTCAGCAACAAATTTCTCAAGTTTTTACAACTAGGACTTCACCAGCGCTCAGCGTAGCTCATTTCTATTCTGTCTCCAGACTCCACAGAATATTACCATCACTGTTTAATTTGCATAGATGTCTGCATGTGTCTGTGAATCCAGTCACAAAGTCAGACGATGTAAATCTATGTAAAGCGTATTCAAATGTCCTCCCTCCCGTCCTCTGTAGTGATGCACATGGGCCACCTGTCATTAGTCATTTTGGTAATGATTAAGATCAGACCAGGCAGTCTTTGGTAAACATGCGGACAAATAAAAAGTCGCAGGTTTCAGGTTAGCGAAGAAAACGTGAAAAAGGAAACAAAGTGGCAGCAAATCCAGGAAGTCACGTGTTCCAGTAACTGTTGGAAGATTACATTTTCTTTAAATGGATGAACAGTTGGTTCAATACTGTTGGCTATAGGCCATTTTTTTACTGCAGTGCAGCAACTTTCATCAAACAGCTCTGTATTAAATACTGGGAGTGGGAGAAACGAGGGCAAATAATGTAAATTTCATAAACGTGTCGCCGCAGCAGAGGACACTGAAGGGGTTAATTATTCACCAAGGCATCTCGATTAAAAAGTGATAAATCAGTCAGTCCACGCTGGCCCCCAAATGGAAGTTCAATCTTTAAACACTGCAGAGATATTACGGTTGCTGCAAAATACATGTCGACAATCTCATTACAAAAGCCAGCAGCATCATGTAATCTCCCCCATCTCGTTTCTTTTTACCCTTTCTTTTTGTCTCTCTGCTTCACTCCACTGCACTCCTTTTTTCTCTCTGCTTCCTCAAATATGCAAAGGAGGCATTTCCTCCCGTGCTGTAATTAGCAGAAAATATGCAAAGCGAATCAAAAAAAAAAGTACATTTTAATAAGTTTTCTTCATATCCACAACAAATTAGTGTTTATTGAGGTCTCTCCTCCTTCTCCAACAAGTGCAACGTGCTTGTTAGTCTGCTCAGATTTAATTGTGAATCCTCAAAGCTGGCCGTGAAACTTTTTTGTGGGTTTTTAAAACGAATAATTCTCAATATCTTTCAAGTGGAAAAACAAGGTTGCGGACGTTTAAAGCAGTCAACCGTGAGCAGGTTGCTCAGGTGTAAGCATGGCAGTGACTGTGGTCTCGTTTAACCTCTAATTTCTGCTGGGTAGTAAGTCTGCAACTCAAGGCTCATGCTTGTATTATCTGAAACCCACATCTATCAATTTATTAAACCAGGCCTGCTGAGTCTCACACACACACACACACACGCGCTCACACACAGACACCTCAGGTTTTTCCCACTGTTTATGAGTTGTGGACCCGCACAGTTGTGTGTCTATATGCTCGCAAGCGTTAGTGCACTCCTCTGAGCTTTATGTGCATGTCAATGAAAACTTAACATGTCACAATAAAAGCACACAGCATGAGCCTTGGGGAAGATTTGTTGCTTTAAAGCATCTGTCTGCTCCCAAAAGGATATTCTTCCATTTCCTTAAAAATAAAAATAAAAAAAAAACAACGGAATGCAAATCGTCTTTCAGATCAGAGATTTAGACTAAGATTATCTTATGTTGCAAAAAGACAGTTGTACTCTTCTGGTTAAACCTTGAAAATATTATTATGTGGTAATATGAAATATTGACAGATCTTCACTGTGATCTTTAAAGGACCCAGCCTACCTGGTTAATGTTATCCAGGTCCTTTGTCGACCACAAGACCGGAAGAATGAGGCTGTGACTTTGGACGGTCTTTCAGCTTTATTTCTGCCTTTACCCCAGCATATGTATTCTCAGCCTATTCTCACTCCCAACTCATCACATACTGATGCTTTTCCAAGGTTCCCTCTGCATCCGGTTTTAATGCGTCGGATACACCCCTCGAGTCAGTTATTGACGAGTTGGGGCGGAATCTGTTGTCATAATTTCAGAAAGTGTATAAAATGCACAAATATAACTGTCCCAAAGCTTAAAATTGCCTTTATTCGCTTTAGACATTCTGTCCATGACCCTAGTACCTAAAATTAACCATCAACCCTGATCTCTAATATTAACCATTTTTCAAAATTTTAGGAAATTCACGTCAACTACGTGTCCCAAAGCCTAAAATTACCTAATATTCGCCCTAGACATCCTATCCCTAACCCCACTATCTAAGCTTAACCATGAACCCTGATCCCTAATATTAACCACGGACCCCAAACTCAAAGACCCCTATATTTTGCGTCTCGATAAGTCAAAACCGGACGGCGAGGGAACCCGGAAATGTCTGGTGCGTCAATAACTGATGCGAAGGTGTTACCCGATGCGTCAAATTAAGATGCAGAAGGAACCTTGGAAAAGCGTGAATATATGATGAGTTGGTAGTGAGAATGTGTTGGTCTTTTTGTCTACCGTGACAACTTTAAACAGAAGTAATCAAAATTATCAAAATATTAATATATTAATATATTAGTAATATAAGTTAAGGCAATGAAAAACTAAGAGACCCGCCATACCAGCTCATTTGATTTCTGACAAGAATAATATTAAAAAACACAACCGCTTTTAACTTTTATGACTTGTACCGCCAAATTTTTATTTAAAACTCCACACCTTCGTCCCCCATTACAAGCAAAAAAATAAATCCTTAGGTCTGCCTACAATGCAGCTTGGTATAGAGTGGGCCAAGAAGGATACACCAAACCCTTAAATCTGGGTAAAAGGAGAACATATTTGTGGACAACAAGTGGAGGAAGTTTCACATTTGGACAGTCTTTGGTGCATCGCTGTGACATTATTGGCCTTCAAATTCAGCCTTCATAAGATGCAGCCCCAGCATTTGGACACAGTCTTTCTGTTAGCACTTGGATGTGTTGCGATTGACTCTCAGCTCCGGCTACACCAAATTTAAGCTCAACACCTGTAAAATACAAACAGAGGTAAAGCAATTTTGGTGTTTCCTATAGTCAGTTGGTTGTGGGGGTCATCTTGAATTGGGTTACCACCAAAAGGTAGCAGGAAGCGGTTTGGTTATAAATCATCTGGAAAAAAAGGAGACTGCTTTGATGAGCGCTGGTGTGGGGAGAAAGGATGAAGGCTTCATGTTCATTTTCAACCCACGTCACCCCACAGCCACCCCTGCACCCCCATGTACCCCTCACAGATGAAGGTACAAGCGATCCAACTCAGGCAATCCAAACTTTTGTAGCACTGAATTGGCTAAGTTGAATGGGTTTAACCTCCTTGCTCTGATGTCCCAAGAGGCCCCTTCATGTCCTGCCTCTGCCTGTCAGAGCTAAAGGAATCCCACCATGAGGACATTAAATAAAACTTTGCCTTGAAGTAAAAAAAAAAAGGTTGAATTCCAGAGAACTGCTGAAGGAAGAAGGAGGGGATGCACACACGTTATTAATTGAATTAACCTCAGTAATGTCAGGCTGACGTGCTCACAGTTTGAAGAATAGCATGAGGCCTCAGTGTGATCCTCAAACCATCTGTGTTCTTACAGGGTATCTGCAGGTTTTAGTAAGTCAAATTTAAGACTTTTTAAGACCTTTTTAAGACCACCTTGAATGAAATTT
>JAUBOC010000071.1:15316828-15330533 GCA_032275365.1 Anablepsoides cearensis
GGATAAACCCAATAGCGACAGCCTTAAAGGGCTACGCCTATACTCATAGAATCTGGGGTTACAGTACGTAACCAACGCTCTGCCTGCATGACCCACAACTCAAACCACTCACACACTTCCTGCTTGCCTGGGAGTACCAAAAAGTGTCTCACCGAAAAAAAAAACTTGCTCCATTGCATTGTGGATTTATGAGAACAATATGGAAGTGGTATAGTTAATTAATGAGACCCGTGTCCTATTTAATTTGTGCTGCTTTTTTACCCCAAGTAATGTGGCCTGATATCATCAAGTATGCAACATATTAATCCTTAGCAGTTCCATGTGGTCCACAATGGTAAACATATATGGAGTCATGATAGAAATAAAATGTAGGTCATAAGAATTTGTCCTCAGGTGGAGGAGTTTAAATATCTGGACGTCTTGTTTACTAGTACAATACAAAACAACTAGTGATGGTAGGATAGAGTGGGACTCGTCCTAAGTAATGAGGGTGTTTCTTTAGTTGGTTGTGGTAAAGAAAGAGTTGAGTCGAAAGGCAAAGCTCTCAATTTACTGGTCTGTCAGAGTTCCAGTCCTCACCTATGGTCATGAGGTTTGGATCATTACAGAAAGAACAAGATCCTGTTTACAAGCGGCCAAATTGAGTTTCTTCTATTTCTTTCATAGCGTGGCTGGTTTAGACTTCCATTCTCACAACTTGCATACAGTCTTGCAACAAAAAACTGCAGAACTTCTGTTTGTTACCTCTGCTGACATCTCATCTTGTACGTAACCCCCTGTCAGAACTCTGTCTTACAGACCAATGCAGCTCACAGTGTGTGACTGGTCAGAACAATGTGCATCTGCATGCCATTTTTTTGAAAATGGTCCTCTCCCAGAAGCTGTTAAACTATCAAGAAGGAACATGCAACCAATGTTCACGTCTACTTTCCATCTCTGACAAGCCTCTCTTCAAACGTCAGATGCATCATTGAGTCAAATAAACTGTCTATTTTGCTATCGCTGTCATTGTTTAGGCTTGAAAAATATGCTACACTAGGAGTGTTGTAGGATGGATTATGATGATTTATCCCCCATGTCTTCTACGCAAGGATGAACAGTCAGTAAGAAAAAGACGGCAGAAAGCACTGATCTGCTGTCTCACGTCTTGTGGAAGTATAAACCAGCCTTTAGAGATAGGGTGAAGAGCGCCGACATCTGAGGGGGAGCTCAGACAAGAGCCGTTGCTCTTTTGTATCAAAAGGAGTTAGTTGAGATCTGATTTTGATGCTACCCCAGTACTGGACGCCTCCCTCTGGAGGTTTTCCATACACATCCCACTGGGAGGAGGACTCAAAGGAAGACCCAGAACTTGCACTGTGTGGATCCTCCGGGCTGGGAAGACCTTGGGGTCGCCCAGGAGGAGTTGGAAAGTTGGGACAGGGAGGACTGGGTTTCTCTCCTGGACCTGCTGGGAGTTGAAGTAACAGTGCTAAGTTATTTTCCTAGGATTATTTTTTGGATGCAAAACATATAAAACAGATAGCAACCACACACTTGCCTTAAAATAGTTTTAACTGAACAGTTCTAGACATCAAAGAAGGTTAAAAGGTTGGTGATCCTGGGGGTTCAGGGATGCTCATCCATGCTTATTGACCTCTGAGATCTTCACATCTTCTTTCTGCAGCATCCAGAGTCCATCACTAGCAGGCACTGTCTGTTGCGTTGTCTAGAGAGTTGATAAGCCTCGATGGATATTCTCCAGTGATGCTCTCTACTGCATATGAGTCACTGACTATCAGAGGAACGGGGGCATGTGAAATCTTTGGGGATTATTATTTTTTTGATTCATGCACAGCTGTGGTTTAGGCTTAACACAATCCCCATTTAGGGTCATAGCACTGAGCAAACGCAGGCATGTAGAGGCATCAGACGGAGAACTACTGTGGTAAATAACCATAACTCCTAACGCTTCTACAGTTCAGAAGCACGTTCCGATTGTTCTCAGTAAAACAAAAGCAAATCTATTGTATAGTGAGGAGCGTTCCTGCATTGTAACCAAGAACAAAGTGGGTGGCTCACAGAGATAACATCTCAGAACATGCATACACAGACTTTTAAAGAGATCGTGGGTGCAACCACATTCTGCAACTATGTGAACTACTGTTTGGAGATGAGAGGCTTTTATATGAAAAACAAAAATGCATTTCCATGTTGCGGGGGCTTTTTCAGGCAGAGAAACAAAGATTTAGAATAGTTCATGTATGTGTGTGGTGTGTGTGTGTTTGTGTGTGTGTGTCTCCTTGTTTTTCCTACATCGTGTGGTCCAGTTTTAAGGAAAATGCAGCCTCGTGGGGACCGGGTGCTTCAGAGGCTGATTTTGGATGTCGGGGTTTGGTTTAGGACCAAGGTTTGAATTGAGTTTAGGTTAGTTTTAGGGTCAGGTAGGTACCTGTGAGGTTAGCTTTAAAGTTGGTGGTCAGGGCTAGGATGTAAGATTACCAAAAAATGAATGGAAGTCAATGGATGGGCCCCACAAGAATATAAAAACAAGTTTCCGTGTGTGTGTGTGTGTGTGTGTGTGTGTGAGTGTCTTTGCCAGCAAATGAATAAAGGTTAACTCAAACACTCGGGTCAGTGTCTCGGGTCCAGCTGCAATCATTCCTCCGGCCTCCCTGAATTCCTACGCAAGATTGCACAATCCCTCCGTCAGGTAATCTAGGAAGAACAAGCAGGGAATAATGTGTTCTTTGAAATGCATCTCAATGGCGCAATTGTGCAAGACAGGAATTTGTTACATGGGATGCATTGAACTCTTTCAACCCAGTGCCAGATGTTAATACATTTTATGAGAAAAAGGTGTTTTCTATTTGTGATTAAAAAGCCAAATTGTGCTTTGATTTTATTTGAAGTCATAACCATAACACTTTGTTCTCAGATTATTGTGTTGATCTACTTCTACCAAGTGTAAAATCTGTTTGGATGTAGATTTTATTTTAATTTATTTTTCACCTAAAGGACATGGTTGTACTAAGCCATATGTTGATATATGACGTGCGTGTGCCCCATTGTGAAATAAGGATTCCCTTGCTTTTCCTTGAGTGACATTTCAGGGGGAAACACGTTTGTAACACAACATGTACAGTAGCTATACTCTGTCTCACCGCTGCCTGCCTGCCCCCTCCGCTTTACCAGCGTGTGCTGCATTTAGATTCCTGGGGGTGTATCCACAGAACTCAGCTCGTGCATGACTTTACTGCAGGTAGGAAGCCAATGGGGTTCCGGTGTGAACGTGACGTCAGGAGGCAGGTCAGTAGCGCCTTTGCGTTCTACTTGCATTATAGGATTATGGGCTCCTTGTATAGCAAGTCGGTTTATCATGTATTAGTTGAAGTCAGAATTTAGTACGAAAATTCACATTGGAACAACCCAATCTTGTAGGACATGACAAATTTAAAATAAAAAAAAAATAATATTTTAAATAAATAAATAAAAATTGTTGAAGACGTTTTGCTTTACATCTGAAGAGCTTTTCCAAGATCTTTTTTAAATACTTTCGTTTGGACTGGCTATTTTCGAATCGATGTTATTTCAAATACTTATCAATATTTTGTACAGGGATTATTTATCAGCAATGACATCAGTCATAGAACACAGAGTATGAAGAAAGAGGCAAAAGTCTTCATCCAAGTTGGTTATTGGCTATAGCCAAAAAATAGCTAGTCTGTTGTTTTTGAGAAAGAGTTGTTAAAGAAGCCTGATGATCATTTTTTTAAAAAATGGCACTTGTTTGGCAAGCCATTAGCCTAGTAAAAACGTGTCTCTTTCTCAATACTTTGTACTCAATGATGAAGTCATAGTTGATAAGTACTATTGATAAATTACTGACAGAACATCCGTTCAGAAATGATCAAACTTTTCCTTTAAATGTATTGCAACTACAAATGAGAAAAACGGTTTGCTACTAATTGGGTTCCATAACCAGGCAAACTATAATTACCAATACAACACAAAAACAGTGTATTTTTCCATACTATGCTTTCAAACACTGTAACGTGTCCATACGGTAATTATTGGCTTTTTCTTTGCTACAGGTTCTGATCAGGTGAACTGACACATTCAGGAGTGTAAAAACGTCTGCATTCTTGTAGACAAACTAAAAAAGCATGTCATGCAAGGTGTTGAAGTATAAAATAAGAAGAGATGTGATGTTCGCGAATGATTAGAATATTTTGCACAGCTCTTTACTGTCGCCAACTCGGTTCTTTTTGTTTGTTGTAATGAGCCGTTCCTATTATTTATTTTTTGTTCCTCCTTTGCTTTTTCACTAGCTGGGTTTCCATCAATGTTTTTTAATGCACATTTTGAAGTATAGCATCAGAAAAGGTGAAGAGAAACGGCATGATTTGAAAAAACTTCCTCTAATACGCAAAAACGTTGATACGCTCACTTGAGGTGGTTTTGGGGTTTCTGACGTAGCGAACATTTACCTCACATGGTTGATCAGCTGTTCATGCTGTCTGAACCGTACCGGTACCAGAGCAACTGCAGCCACGACTGGCAGCAGGACCCTTCTCCCGCTGTCGGCTTCTTCTCAGATATTCACGTAACATGAAGAGAATTGCATTTTTTTTCTCTACGTCTCCAGACAGCATGTAATTTCGCCAAAACTACTTGAAATGATAGAACAATTACAACTTTCCCTATAGTAGCAACACGAGCAGCACAGGGGGAAGGGTAAAATACATGCTACTGTCCGTGTGACGAAATTACAAAATCATGTACGGCGTAAGTGATGATTTCACTTGTAAAAACCTGAACAGCTCTACAAAACAACCGGCTTGTCAAGATCTGGATCCTTTCAAAAAGCCGTTCCATAAAGAACAGTTTGACTAACCAAACTTTGGTGGGCTTTTCTTCCTTCTTCATTAACTAACTGACAGAATATCACTTCAAAACAAAGTAAGAATTTCATTGCTCAGGGAAACATGTTTTCATCTGTGTACATGACAATAAACACTTTGAATCCTTGAATCCTTTGAATCCAAAACAATGACACTATTCTTTCAAACCTATTTTTTGTCTTAGTTGAGCAGAGTGTCTTTTTATTTTTTACTTATTTGCTAAGAATGTTATTTGATATTTGTTTATTCTGACTAGTAAGAAAATCATTTTAGCCAGGAGGAATCTAAAATTGTAATATCTAAAAGAATGACAGAAGAAAAGTGGTGTGATTTTATGCAACACCGGCCTGCCATACTTCTTATTAGCCCCTCCCCCTGCCCGTCCGGCAGGAAGGCAGCTTGTTCTCTCTGTACAGGCGCAGTGTGTGCAGCTCCGCTCAGCTCTGAATGGACTAGATTCCCGGCCACGTAAGAAGCACAGCGGTACTACGGGAGAGGATGTCCTGCTGAATCAAGGGATTGGCCTGGGAAAGTCGGCCGGCCGTCCCTTCCTTCCTTGCTTTCTTCCTTCCATAAGCTTTCAGCAGCAGACAGACGGGCACTTTTTTTTTCTTCCAGTTGGACAAAAAGAGCAGACGACTCCCGCACACAAAGAGCCGCAGCAGCAGACTTTCCGGATGTGGCTTTCTCTTTATGTGCTACATGACAATCACCGTGCATGGATGTGATCCCGGCAAACCAGGCCGTGCACTGACCTATCTCTGTAATTACCTCAGAAAAAACTGATGTATTTGTTAAGCTTGTTTATTTAGTTTTTTTCCTACTCTGTGCCTGCAACGTATTATTGTTTCCGTTTTACGAAACGTGTCTAACCATTCACCGGTAACGATAAGCTAGCAGAAGTAGCGGACGAGCGGGGTCGACTCTCCATTCATTTCCAACGAAGCTAACTTTTGGTAGCCTTTGTTGCAGCTTTTTGTCTCGCCCGCTTCTTCGCCCTCGGCGTTGTTCGGAAAAAGGTTTTCCAGTGGACTCGGGCCAGCTCTGCTCTATTTACTGAATGTCTAACAAACGAAGGGGGCTCAGGAATGGTGGGGAATTGAAGCCTTTGTTTTGCTGAATGAAAACTCTCGCCTGTTGACACACACACAGCTAGCTACATCCTCAAACAGCAGGTTGGTGCTCCGACTGAAGAGGCAACAGAAAAAAAGGCTTCAGGTTTTTCTGCGGAGATATCCCACTTTTTATTCCTCATGAACATACAGAGGTCGACTCCAATCAGCATTTCACGTTATGGGAGATCGCGGCTCAAATCGCACGACTTCGATGAGTTGTCTTGCTTCAGGACTACAGAGTCGAACCAAAGCTTCAGCCCCAACCTCGGCTCCCCCAGCCCGCCGGAGACCCCGGACACCTCGCACTGCATCTCGCGCATCGGGGACTACCTTTTGTTGGAGCCCCTGGAGGGGGACCACGTTTTCAGAGCCGCCCACCTGCACAGCGGGGACGAGCTCGTCTGTAAGGTGAGCAGTGTGCTACTCATAATCATCATCATGCTCCCCAAAATAGCACTTTATTTTTAACTTACCCTAAATAAGCCTGTGTGAGACGTTTCGTTAAATGCTGCAGAGATGATACAGTAGAAAAATGCAGACTGTAGGTTAATCTCCTTTGCAGCACATCCTGCCACCTCAACGTTTTAATAATTGCTTGGATTGTAAATAGAGAGCTGGCAGAGCTGCCTAATGGAAAAAGTGAATGGGGGGGGGGGGGGGGGGGGGGCTGTGTGGTTTGGATTGCATGATGTAACGTTGACAAAGGAGTGAGTAACCACGCACACACTCCTCTCCCTCTCTCTCGCAGTGCTGAATCTGCCTTCTCTCTGTCTCAGTGCAATGCTGTGATCAGTGATTTGTATGTATTTATTTGTTGGATGCAACCATGCAGTCCGTGCAGACATAAGGAATCCCCTTTAACCTTGAGAAACAACCTTGTGGCTGCCTCTATAACCCCTTATTGACTTCTCTATATCCCACATCGGATCCTCTGGGGCTTTTCACCCACTTCCTGTGGAGGGATTGATCCGAGCGGTAGTTGCTTTGCACCCTTGGACTCATAAAAAGCGTGACACATCCGGTGAGCCTGCACCTTTTTGACTCGAAAGATAATTTTCTTGTCGTTGCCGTGACAAATTTGTGGCCTTTGGCTCTGGCTGCGAGCTAACTGCTGTTTTGACCCCATGTGATACCCCCCCCCCCCCCCCAAACACAGACAGGCACACTTAGCTGTTGATCGTTACTGTCAGGCAGTTTAGGGTCTCAGTCAGACCTGTGGGGTGTTACTGTTACTTGCATTCACCGATTGCATTGGCGAAGCCGTCCCACCTGAACTGGATGTACTGAAAGTCAATTGGGGTGTGGGGAAGGTGTTGCCATGGAAACAAAAGAGGCACTGCAACCCTCGGCTGCAGCACAATGCCATGCAGTGTTATGACGCGATCTGTCGGTTTGCTTCCTCCTTTTTCAGCCTCACTTACTTTATGACTGGATTAAAGTCAAGTTTGGTGCTTTGGTAGATGTGACCCTTTTGTCTTATTAGGACCTCAGCTGGAATTTTTGTATCATTTTTTTTTGCAAATCCACCCAAACAACCCGTTGACGTTCTTCTGTATGGTTCTGGTTGAGAATCACATCCAGCTCTTGACTACAGTTTATTTCCTCATTGCAGGTTTTCGACATCAGCCGGTACCAGGAGTCACTGGCGGCCTACTTCGCCCTGGGCCAGCACCAGCACATCAACCAAATCCTGGAGATCCTGCTCGGGGAGACGCGGGCCTACGTGTTCTTCGACCGGAGCCACGGCGACATGCACTCCTTCGTCCGCACCTGCAAGAAGCTGCGGGAGGACGAAGCCGCCAGGCTCTTCTTTCAGATAGCCTCGGCCGTGGCGCATTGCCACGACAGCGGGCTGGTCCTCCGTGACCTCAAACTGAGGAAGTTCGTCTTCAAGAACGAGGACAGGTAGGTTTTCCTGGAAAACCTTTCACCTCAGTCACTGTTTTCTTTGCCCCGGGGCGTTTTTTTTCTCCCTTCTTCTGTACATTTTGTACAGAAGAAGTGTCTATGCTGCTTGCATAGAAGACTGGTAAGCTGAGACAAAATAAGAGTGACGGATGTGTTCCTCCTAAACGTATCTGCCCCAGTTGCTTTTGTGCATGGGGTTTATTAGAGGGGATATCACAGGCACTGCGTATGTATAGATGAAATTACATGTGGGTATAACCATTACCCTAACCCAGGACCAGCACTGCTGAACTGAACAGCTTGGTCATATAAATTACCGGGGCAAGTTTTTGCCAGGCAGATGATCAGTCAAGCCGATCTCCTCAAGCATTGTTAAAGAATTCTACAATACAGTTTCTGACCTCTGGTGGCAGCATTTAATTATTACACATATTGGAATTTGTTGCTACAGCAGCAATCTTAAAGCAGCGTATATTTTTAAGTGGCAATTCGGGCTTAAAATGTTTATTTTTTTTAAATCCATTCCCGTATTTAGATGCTAACGAAATAGCTTCTTAGATAAGCTGCCTTGTTAGCAGAGCTGCACAGCTGCACTCATCAGCGAGCGCAGTGTCATTCTTTTGGCACGTACTGTGGAAAAAAAAAAAAGGAAGTTGAGCCGCCTCATATTTAGCAAAGGTCCAGTAACCTTCAAAGCTCTCGTGCTTCCAGACGCGCACCTCCTAAATGATTGATGTCTGGCAATTTTTACGAGTGGATGGCACAGGGCAGAGCAGGGTCGCATTTACCACATGGTCTCCTGGGACTCCTTGCATGTTTGTTTCTGCCTGTCTGAATTATTACAAATGTACAGGGATTTAAAAAAAAATCCAAAGCTGCTGATCTGGCTTAACCTCTAAAATCTATGACAAAAAGCTGTGGTGAGTTAATAAAGAAGCAGCATGAATAAAAGCAGACATAAGATGATATTCGAGTTGGCTGGATTTAGCCACTTGACCTGATTTTTTTTTTTGTCGTGCTGCTGTAAGCCTTTACGCAATCAGCAGACTTTTCAAGGAAACTGGTCCCGTTGAGCTCATATCCAACAGTGCGCTCACCTCTGATTCAACTCAGATAGGTTTTTGTGCACCTCAGGACTGATTTGGAGCACGGCAGCGCGATTATAACACTATTACCAATGCTTTTTAATTATCTCAAAACTTAAATGACTCTTTATTTTGCATAAACACTGATTTATCTAAGCAAAAGACTCAAGAACATAAGTAAAATCAAACATTACTAGCACGTTGCTGAGTATTAGTTAGCATATATGCTAACTTAACATTAAAACTCCATAGAAAAGGTAAGGCGATAAGCATTATTTATCAATGGAAATTTATACGCTAATCAAATGTTTCAGTGTCTTTAAAACAAAAGGTAAAAACATTCAGCATTACTGCATCATGTTTCTAATACAGAAAGCTACGGTATCCCTACTGGGACAAATTGTACCAAGCAGACCCGACTCTGCTGATTCTCTGTAATTGGCAGCGCAAATTAAGTATTTTTGACATTTAAAAATAATTTTCCATGTCTGCAGTGCATCTAAAAATAGATTTTTACCACTCCTGACAAAATTCACATGGTTCTTCATCTCACAAAGAAGGAATGTGTTTCTTGCTCAAGGGAACTTTTTTTTTCAGTCATGTGTTTAATTTTTGCTCCAACTTTTTGTACTTTGTTACTTTGCAAAATGTGTTCAATTAATGGCACATAACTCAGTGTTTATAATTGTTTTCTTAAAGAATTCATTATGGTTCTGTCTCCCTTCTCTTTTGTAGAAGCCTCGTAAAGCTGGAGAGCCTGGAGGACTCTTATATCCTTGCTGGTCACGATGATTCGCTCTCGGACAAACATGGCTGCCCGGCCTACGTTAGCCCCGAGATCCTCAACGCCAACGGCAGCTATTCGGGCAAGGCGGCCGACGTGTGGAGCCTGGGCGTCATGCTTTACACCATCCTGGTGGGGCGCTACCCTTTCCACGACGTCGAGCCGGGGTCGCTGTTCAGCAAAATCCGCAGGGGCCACTTCAACGTCCCCGAGACGCTGACGCCGAAGGCCAAGTGCTTGATCCGCTCCATACTGCGCCGGGAGCCCGCCGAGCGCCTCACCTCCCGAGAGATCCTGGAGCACCCCTGGTTCACCTCCTCCGGGGTGCCGGGGGGGTCTCAGGTGCACGGGCGAGGGGAGCGGGAGCAGGAGCAAATGGTGCCTGAGGTGAACATGGAAGAAGAGCTCGAGCATTTCTTGAGCTGAACGGATAATTAAGCGAAACAAAAAAAAAAAAAAAAAAGAACAACAAAGCACAAACAAATGACTTTGCCACGGTCTGCTCGCCACGGTCTCAGCAGAGCCAAAAACCCGTAGTTTAGAAATAAATAGGTGAGTCTGTCACTTGTAATAAAGGTGTTTTCATCCCGTTTTCCTTTTTCCACCATTTCATGGAAAACCCTGAGCCTGGCATGACGAACGGCATCTATACATCACCTGGCAGAGCGCGCCCCGATCCAGGACGTCGCCAGACATGCAAGTTGCAAACGATGTAGCAAATCTTTTTTAATTATTATTATTTTTATTTTTTGATTGTGTTAGGTTTAATGTGGTGCTCATCGAAGCTGACACTTTTTTTTGACACTATTGAAAACATGAAGGGACATATTGACTGGAGGAGGAGGACGATTCCAGACTGACAAACTGCATCGCACCGTTTTGTAGAGATTTCACTTTTTTTTTTTTTTTTTTCGTCATAGCTGTGGTTGGTAATAACTTAAAACCACAGACCCAGAGTCAGAAACGGAAACTCCCGGATTCTTTTCCTGAACAGATACACAAGGCAATTACTCCTGACCTGGGATCATTTGTTAGAAGTCTTTGGGCTTTTTTTTTGTCGTTACCTTCATTATTAAAAACAAAAAAAAAACAAAAGACTTTGACCTCACGTTTTGTTTAACGGTTCAGTTTCATGTTACTCGGTTTTGCATTACAGAATATTCTGACAGTCACCAAACTCCTTGGTGGCCTCAGTTACAGACTCTGCCTCCCTTTTGTCTCTTAAGATTTTCATTTCACAACTTACCTAAACCAATGATTTCTTTTTTTTTGTTGTTGTTGTTTTTTATCTCTTTCTGCTCCTTTTAATATCTTTTCCCTTCAATCTTCCATTTTTTTTCTTCCTAGTCACCCCAACATGTCATGGAGCACTTGGTGTGTTAGGTTAACGGACAGTTCCGCCTCGCTAAAAACTAGCTTCCATTATTTAAATCCACCTTTCAGTTGTAGGAACGAAGAAGGTAATCGTTTATTTAAATTGTAACAGATATAAATATCTATAAATAAATATAAATATATATTTAAAGCTACATAGCAGGGTATTTCTTTACCGAGAGATTCCTTTTGTTTCCCCTCACATGATGTAGGCAATATCTCGACACAGGGCAGGAGAGAAAAAAAATTACGTCTGTCCGAAGTTTTTGGAAAAACTCATCTATGCCAGTATTCACGCGTCTCCCCCTCCCCCCCAGCCGCCAACAGGCCACCCAGCCCCCCCTCACTTCTATACAAACCTGATAGCAGATGTTCAGTGGTAGTCTTGCTATGAGATGGTCTAACCATGACCTCGTTAGTTTACCTACTGTCTGTGTAGGTGCTGTGAAACCACCTCGCTCAGAATGGGTACCAGTGGACGCGTTTTGTCGTATTTCAACAATACTTGAACATTTTTCTTTTCTTTGATATATCTTTTGTTTTTTAAAGACCTGGTCATTGGCATGTGCTCCGTGAATGCTATAGTTTTACCTGTCAAGGAAGAGGGCGGGGTTTGGGGGGTCGGAGGACGCTCGTTTCGGTTCACCATTTTTCTTCTAAGCTACAAAGTAAAAGAAGAGAAATCTTTGATTTGCTTCTTTTCTGGGTTGCTTTTCACTTTTTTTTTTAAAGCAATTATTTTGATTGTTTTGTAGACTGAGCTACCTTTTTATTTAAGTTGGTGCTGATTTAGTGCTTATGTTTAGTCTTTTTTTTTTTGTTATTGTTATTCCTTGGAGAAAGGGTGTGGGGGGGTGATGCATGGTGGGATATCTGCCTCATGTTCTGATTGTAATGTAACAGATTCTGGTGTTTTGTCCAAATTTATTCAGTAAATAAAATTGTGATCTGCTATTTGATTTTGGCTTTGTTTTTTCTTTGGAAGGCGAGACGATTTCTGCTCTCCAACATGCAAACAGGGTGTTTTTTTGTCTACTCGGAGGTATTCATTACTACCTGGCTCCGCTTTGACGATCACTCTTAACCGAAGCGTTCCTAGTTCTTAATGAGATTGCAATCACTCGGAGAACTTGAATGGATCCCCGATGAGTGTGGAACTGCTCTGTCTGTCCCACTTTATCTAAATGATTGTGCGTGTAAGGCTCCGGGAGAAAGCTCTTAAGACTGATCGTTTTCTTGGTGACTGTCATGTGAAACCTCGGCGGTCTTCTGTATCACATGGCAGCAGCACTGAGAGGCCCTCCTGTCTTTAGGCCCCTTTGAGAAGGAAAATTACTTTGTTTCACTGGTTTTAAGAGCTCCAATATGTGCATTTCCTCTGGTCATGCAGGGTAGCTCTTATTAAGGTTGGCTCTATTTGAAACAAACAAACCAAAATCTACTTCTAAAGAATAAGCTATCATCACCCTGGTGCCAAAGAAGCTTAACGGGAGAATGTGGTGTAAAAAACATTGACCTACATTGATTAAATGATTAGTAATTCGTTTTCATCAAGTAAAAAATAAAAACTTGATCCATATCGTCATCATGCCCAATGTGGATCAATATACTGATACTGCATCATATCAATTGCAGACTTGTTAATGAACCGAATTTAAATCGTATTATGACAGACTTTGTGAAATTAAGAAATGTATTGTCATACAAACAAATTGATATAATACTGTATTGTGACAAAACTGGTGATTTAATCTGAATAACTATCTACCAACATGAGGGCACCCCAGGGATGTGTACTCGCTCCCAGTCTGCTTGTACACCAATGATCTTCGCTCTTATGGACGCCTCTGTTAAAATTATGAAATACGCTGATGACATCGTTATCCTCGGCCTTATCACCAAAAAAGGTGAGACGGCCTACATGTAGTAAGTAATCTACTGTGTCCCTGGGTATCTCCATCACCAAGGTTCTGAAATGGGCAGAACTCTTGAACAGGGTTAATGAGAAGGACTCCATTGTTCACACTAAACATCAACGTTCTCATCATCAAGCTTAGCAATAAACAGACTAGAAAACACCAACAACCAATGATGGATCTACACACAGTCATGAAACAGGCTTGAGCAGCACAAACCTCTGTGTGGTAATCAAGGTGAATCACAGTTCACTGTAATGTGAACTGGAATGAAATATATAATGAAATAGATATTAATAAGGCATATAATAAATTATTGGATACATTTACAGTACTATACAATAAACACTGTCCTATTAAGGAATATAGAAAAAAACAAGTATATAAAAATAGTCCATGGTTAACTAATGGTTTGAAAAATGCTTGTAAAAAAAAAATCTGCTTTACAGGACATTCTTAAAACAAAGAACAGAACAAGCAAAACATAATTATAAAATATATAAAAATAAATTAACTAATATAATAAGATTACAAAAAAGGATTATTATAAAAGGAAAATAGATGAAAATAAAAACAATAATAAGGGTATTTGGAATATATTAAACAATATAATCAGAGATGGAATTAAACAACAGACCTT
>JAUBOC010000071.1:15359122-15372692 GCA_032275365.1 Anablepsoides cearensis
CTTAGGGAACACAACAAAAGGGCTTATCAGTTTTGAATGAAAAATCGATTTTGAATCGAATCGTGGCTCCAAAAATCCGAATCGAATCGTAGAAGAGTGAAAGATTCCCACCCCTAATGTCACATCACAGGGTTTCTTCCTGCTGGAGTTTTTACTCGTGGGGTGGTGGGGAGACGCATATATCTGCTGTTATTTGACCACAAATCTATGGTCCCCTTCTGGCTTAAACTTCCAGATTAATGTCTTGCTTTTATCAATGTTTGATGGTTGTAGCCAAGGACTAAATTCATAAACTCAGATAAAATTGCGATTAGAAAACGACTTGAAAAAAGTTGACATTTAGAAAAATCTATTTAACAAGACAAAGTTCAGCCTTTAACAAAACTTGAATTCTTTGATCTATTTAGTGAGCAGTGGGTCTGAATTTAAAGTTGGACTTTGGACTGAAAGGCTACATCTGGGGCCCCCGCTGCACTCCCACTTTGCAGAGAAGCAGCTCCACGGGGGGGCGGGTTAAGCCTGTTAGCCCCATGTGAAGGGGGGGTAGGGGGGTTGCAGGAGGGGGTTAGAGAAGGAGGTGAATGTGGAAAATTGTTTTCATCTTGTAGCCCATCACAACAACAAAACTGCAGTTATTTTTGGTTGTACGTTCAGGCCCCATTACTCCCTGGGTACAGGATAATTTCTGCTCTGCAGCTGCCCCACAGCCACAGCTCTGTTTTTATGAACTTTAGTCGTTTTACTAAGGTGCTCTTTATTAGCTTTTCTTCAGAATAAACACAATTTGTAACATAAAACCTGTAGGAATAAGCAGTTAAAAAGCAGAATATAACAAGTTATTCTTTTTGGGCAAGGATGCAGAAGTATAAAAATATTAGGAGTAGAATAAATGACGCTGACTTGTGGAGAAGGGGAGCTAAAACTCATTGGAACAGGGGTTTTGTGGTTGTTTATCAGACTTGGATCTGCTTCAGGCAAATCAGACTTTTGGAGGGAAACAAATTTAATTGCTGACCAAAAACACTGGAACTCATTTTTCTCCTCTTTCATTTCAGAACTGTTTAAAATGACATGGACTCTATTTGAGTTGTGTTGCTGTCATTGTAGCAGTGTCGGTACCACAACATATGTGTTTTTCTAGTTGTCTCTATAGCCAGAAGAAAACATCCAGTGTTGGATAATGTGACAATATTTGCCATCAATTAGCTGTTTGGGCAAATTTCCTAAAATCACTGCAAAATTTGATGCAAAACTACACAAACACGTCTGCATTTCATCCACGTTTACAGCAGTAAGCTCCTGATTCATTTAGCTCCTGTATGGAACGACTATGAAAATGCATCAGAATTAATTAGAGTTTACAAAAGTGGCTTACAGCCCATGTCTGATTTCGCATACAGCGACAATTGAAAGATAGCTTTTGAGGAAATAAGGAACAGAAAGTGTGTGTTTGCATAAAGGTGGGATGTGTATCTGTAATGGTGCTGTATTTACAACCTGTTTACCTTATAGCTCCAATGTATTCATCCAAGGTCTACATGAGCCTATAAAATATTGGCTCTGCCCCAGCTTCTTAAAGCTGTGAAGCGAGCTCTGTGGTGTTTGTATTAATTCATGCTGGCAGCAGATTCCCTGTTTAAAAACCCGAGTCACAATAATCTGGATCATTAAGTGAATTTAGAAATGATTGCACAACATAAAGTAATAGTAACAAGAATGAGTTTTTCTATATATCTTTGTCAAAAGTATTTAAAGAAACTTGAAATAATGAAACTTGTGGTGATTTCACATTTTTAAAACAAAACAATCGATTACGATTAATTATATCATTTAGTCAATAATGATTAATAAGATGATTACTACAGGACTATTGCACTTGGGTGTTTTTGACTTTAAATCAGTTAATCTGTGTTCTAAAATTTGGTTTATAGTGGTGTTTCAGGTGTGTTAGCATTAATTACGCATTAGCTTTAAGTTGCCTTCTGCCATGCCACCTCACATGCACTCTTGAAAGTGCGTCGCACGCAGAAATATGTCATCGTTATATAGGGATGGGCTATATGGCCCAAATAAATCTCAGATTTTTTTCATCCCAAATTCGATTTTCGATTTTAGTCGATTTTGTTTCAAGTGTTGAAAAATGTTTTTGTACTCCTGCTTTTTTGAAGAGCCTTCAAACAGATTTTGCAGTGAGGTGTTTGTTGCTCCAAGTCCGAGGTTGCAAAACAAATCGTCATACAACACTAATCTCAAAGTTCCAAATATTAGTTGGTGGCAGTTTTCCTGATGGTCAATTGCAGGTTGTGATTTTGCCCAACCTTACTTCCACCAATATTTTTTTAAATATTGGTTATTCAAGTAGTTCGCAAACTGTTTATGCTGGGAACTAATAAAAGTAAACTGAAATAAACTACTGGTTTGATAAAATATACTAGAACCTCTTTTAAATAAACGACAAACCACCCTCCTAGAGTAATTATTTTAAGTGTAACTGCTTTTTTACTGTGTGACGACATGGCTAACAATAAAACTTAAAAAAAAAAAATACCAGCTTTTGCACATCTGGGATTTAAAACTGGAACAACTTCTGAGAGGAAAAAAAAGAAAGGCTTGTTGAGCAAAAAGTGTCCAAGCATTTCGTTTTTTCATTCAATGTTCTCCCACTTCCTGCAGTACCACCATCACTTTGGGAAGCATTGGGTTAATCTATCATTTAATTGAAATTACTTATTTTACTTAAAATGTCAAAGTCAGCTTTGGTTTCATGTAATTGTATTTTTTACAGTAAAATTTGACATTGACTAAAAATTTAAATGTTTGCTTCAGAGCTCAGTGGTCAGTGCTGGGGTCCTGTAATCCTGAGGCTGCAGGTTTGAGCCCAGGTTGCATCAGTAAGGGTATCTGGGGTAAAAAGGAATATAAAGTCGAATTGGGGGAAAAACAGATTCTAATATTCTTTTTTAGCATTTATTTAAAACAATGTTGCTTAAAACCATGAGAAGAAAAACAGAACAAAGCCAGTAGGCAAATCGGAACTTGACAAGTGAACGCAACAGCAGCCTGGTGTTATCGAGCAGGCCCCAGATAACAGTCTAAAGATTTTTACAAACCATTTTTATTTACAGGAAAGTGGAACAAACAGACAAACTTCATAGAGCACATTTAGCTTAAACAAACCAAACCTTTGCGCCTTTCTGTGTGAACTGCTTTTGTGCTGCTATAGGAAGCCAAGAGAAGCATGCAGCGCGTACAAACCACTCTTTCATTGTCAGCGAGCTTGAAGTACTCTCATAATTTAGACCCTTCTAGATTTTGAAACCTTTTATAACCTGGCTTGTTCAACACAGAAGCTGATGTTGACTTTGCTGTAATTTTTAAAAACCTGAAGTTTAGCTGCAGTAATGTTTCAGTTGAAATGTAAAACAAAAAGGAAAAATTCATAAAACTTACATGTCAGCTAAAAACATTGATGTTGATGAATCATCGCAGTTTGCATTGTTGATTCTCTAAACTTGACTGTTTGTGTAGTACGTTTTAAAAAGCCGCCTTTTACACAGAACTGCTTCTGTTTGAAAACTTTCCTTGCATCCGTACAGTTCATTGAAAAGGACTTGAAACAATTGGTCTTCGCAGCCAAGGAAAAGGAACAATAAAACCCAAAGGAAAGCAAACTCCTGCCTTGAAAGACAAGAAGGACAACGTTTCTGCTTGGTCTCCATCCAAGCACATACTTTTTATGCCTTGGCTTTTTTTTTTTTTTTTTTTGTATTCAAAGACACACGAGCTTTCAACACAATAAAACTGCCCATAATGTTAATAAGGTGGCAGCTGAAGGTGGTGTTGTAAAGATATCGTTTGTCACTGCTGAGTGCCTGTGGGTTTAAGGAGAATTCATCCTCTGCTCAGCAGTTTTGAACCTCTGAAGGTCTCTCTGTCTCACCCCTCTGGACATAAAATTATTTCCACTTTGAAAAGAAGTCTTTCTTGAGTTTAATGTAAACAAGAAAAAAAAAACTACAACTTGTAGTCATTCCAGTCAGTGATTATTTGACTTTGAAGCTGTTTTGTGAACATTCCATCACCTTGTTTTTTTGTAAGTCTAGACGGCGCTCTCACTAAAATGAATGGTCCACTTGAAAATAACTCCAACAACCTTTTAAGAACCGAGCCAATGTGATGGCAGCCAAGTTTGATTATTAATGGCGAGTCTCTATCTCTTAGGCCTAATTGGTCTCTGCTGATTGCTGAGCGTTCTGATTAAGAAATGCCATTAAAATTGATGTATTATGCCTCCAAGTGTTTTTTCACAGTTAGATAGCTGCTTCAATCAATTGATAATTACACTGATGATTTGTAGCCGAGCTCCATTTTGACACGTTTGCAATAATTGGCAAGAAATAACTTTTTTCCCCCATTTTTTTTTCTACCCTTTTCTTTCTGTGTATCCTTGATAAAACTGATTAAAGAGGAAGTGGCTCTTCTTGTTTGAAACAAATTCTGAGAAGACAACAATGTAGAAAACCTAAAATCACCGCACTGTTATTCAAATATTGAAAGGAGATTTAATCGTGTTTAATTTTGTACTCGTTTCCTGTTTGCGATGGGGGTAATTTCCCAGGTCTTCATGGGAGATTTGGACAGAAAGCGCCTGTTTTTTGTTACTAAAAATGCAAACAGATAATTAGAGGAAGCAAAATATGAATCTATAGGGAGACGTCAGTGAGTTGGGTAATGATTTTTCTTTGTGTGAAGCTAATGGAAAACATCTCAAGTTTTATGAGACGGTAAACATTTTCCCTTCAGGGTTTGTAGTCTATAAAAAAATACTTTTTTTTTTCCAGCCTGTCATACACTATACATATATATATGTATATATATATATATTTTTTTTTCTATTTCCTTTTTTGAGCATTTGTCTTAACGTAGCTTATAAATAACCATAACAAGAGGTAGCATCTGAGTGCAAGGTATTCTTGGCAGTTTTTTCTAATTTATTCATAGTTTTAAATGTTCTCATTTTAATGAGCTTGACTTCGAATTATTTTAGCTCGGTTACATAAACAGCCATATGTCAGAACTTTTTTAGACCCCCATCCTCTGTGCAGCAGCAGACACATTTTATCTTCGTAAACTGATGGTGGAATGAATTGGTTTTATACCAAGCGAGCTCCAGTCTTTTATCATCCTCTCGAGGAGGAGTTGGCAAGGTAGCTATTTCCATTCTTGCACAATCATCACAATGGAAGTCTCACTTTTTCTCCCCAGAAATAAAGACTCCGATTTTTCATCAAGAAAGAACAAAATCGTGTTTTTGCAGACTCTTGAAAGCAGAAACATGACGATAAGCATTTAGTGACATTCCCCCTTTTTTTTTTTTTTTGCCAGCCTGCTTTGGCTCAGACACGTTCCTCTGCAGCCCATCCTCACCACACGGTCTATGTTCTCCGTGTGCTACCTCAAAGGAACACAAATGTGAAAAAATTCCCTGCTGTTTAAAAAATACACTTTGGCAGTGTACCTTCGGGGGTGAGTTGGAGGAAGGAGGGAAATGTACCTGCACATCATACACCAGCTCAGACACAGGTGCTGTGATTAGGAGCTGCCCGGCATAACCAGAACCTGTCAGAAAAAAACCCACCTTCTGTTTCTTTCACTCAACTTAGCCGATCTACACCTAGACTTTAATATCTTACTTGTGGTAAATAACTCCACATTTTCGAAAAATGGTTTCATTTGGACCAAATTGACATTCTAACAGCTAGTTGTAGCAAAGCCAAAGCAAAAGTGCTGTTGTCATAAAAACAACTCCAGTCTCTCAAAATGTGTAGCAGCTAATGTGAACCCTGTTTTATAAACCTTTTTATAAATGTCATTTTTACATAACACTGTTTTTTTTTTACCTAAAATATCATGGTTTGTTGGAGGCACAAATAATAATCGCTGGCTGGAACCCTTCTAATGCAGCCTGGGTACTTCAGACAAGAAAATCATATTATTTAGTTGGAATAACCTTGCAAACTTTACAATGATTCATTATCCGACCACAGAACCACTTAAGCCTTAGCCTCTTAAAAATGTACTTATTCATAAACTTTCTACAGAACTTTGTTTAAAAAATATAAAAATAATCCATTTTGTGTGCTTAGATTACACCTGTGTGTCACTTAACTTCAAAGAACCAGTAGAAATCCTTGTTTGAGCTGAAGGAGAGTTTTTTTTTCTCATTTTTAAAAATATTTATTTTCTCAACGTCAGAATTTACAGCTAAAAAGCCCACTGTGGCCACCACAAGTCCTCATGGATGGGTCCTTTTTTTGTGCACTTGTAAAGTCCAGACATAAACACCCTTCCTTTTTTTTATTGAGAAAAAATCCACAAAAGTTTCATGCTTTCACCGATTTATTTTGGGTCATAAGCTCCAGCTCAGTGTCTTTTTATTATAGTTTTTTATTTTCCCGTCGTCTTGAATGAAAGAAAACGGCAGCAGAACACAGATATTAGTAGTTTTGGATTGTTTCTTTTATTTAAAGGTTTACTGCTTTGCTTGCTGCGCCACAGCTTTACTTTTTATTATTTCCTGTGATCAAGTTGTGTTTCAAAGTGATCCCCTTTTCAAGATTAGGATGGATCCATGCTGGGTCCAATCAGAGGCTCTTGAACAAAAACAAAGATGTGTGGTGACTTCCAAAGCTGCCACCGGGAGTCAGATAATGGCTTTTTTTCCCCTTTCTTTTTACCAAATCCAGCATTGTTCTTGTTCCACAATGAGCCTCTTTGAAGTGTCTCATCTCATATGACCCATCCTGTGTGTCGTCATCTTTAAAAAAAAAAAGGAGCTGTGTTTAGTTTGGTGTGAAACTGATGCAAATTTTTCCAACAATCACCAAGGCATTCGTTTGCCTTCAATCCTGCAGAGCTCTCCAGCCATATGCTGTCAGTTTGCTCCTATTTCACCGCCAAATTATCCGTCTCTGACCTCTAATAATCTCTCAGGACAGTTGAGGGAGTTATTGATAGGTTCTGCTTGCGATGCCTCTGCGCAGCCGTTCATCTGTTCTTCACACCAAAGACGACATTAATAAATCTCTTGAAGCAGATTGTCCCCCCTCCTGAATGTGTCTCGAGTCAAACGTCGCCCGATTCTTCGTCATTAACAGATGGCGTAAACAAAAATGTTTGTGGCTGCAGGTTTTAATTGTCTGTTTACGGGCCTCGATGTTTTCACCAACTCTCATTGTTTTTGCCCAGGTGTCGACGGCAATACTCCGAAGGTCTAATTTGTCTGTGATGAGAATCCTCATCCACCGGAGAGCAAAAGTAAGGTAAGCTATGAAAAGCTCATTATCTTAAATCCTAATAAACATCCTATTATGATGCAGGCGAGCCCCACATCAAGTGTGATGCACAGAAAAAGCCCCATACAAAAAAAAAGAAAGGTATTCTGAATAGTTTCCATTTGAATAATTTTGCAAGTGGCATTAAAGTACAAAAAAGAAGCGGTTGGGTATAAAAGAGTAAATTAATTTTTCTGTTCCTCTTCTTCAATTCAATTTTAATGTGTCGCAGTTAATTCCTACAGCTACAGTAGTGTGTATGTGATGTTAGCCTGGTTTAGTGGGGGGTTGATCGCCTGGAATTATTTGATATATGGTGTCATTAATTCTGCTCGACTTCCCTGCCGTGTCTAGGAAAAACAAACCAAAAAAAAAAAAAAAAAACACGCTACGTCTCTTTGTTTTGGTTCTCTCTCTTATAATAACCTCGCAATTTTTGTCAGCGAGCAAATCACCGTTGTTTGTCTGAACAGTTCCAAGGGTTAGACTCTGGTCATTAGGAGATAGAAGGATTACTCCGGGACCGCGGGACCCCAGGAATGTACAGACCTGACTGGTGCTTTGCTCACCACTGATGAAACAGAACTGAATTAATGGGGTTGCCCACTGCGCGGACTGATTAGAACGACATGCTGCCTTTGATCCCTGAGCGAGGTGACCAGCCGTGCACGCCACAGGCAATCGGACGAAGGAGGGGGAGTGTGTGTATGGGGGGGGGGGGGGGGGTACCTTTTGTGTTCCCTAAAGTTCGTGTGTGCGGTTCTGTGTAGACACCCTGTCCTGGGTCATCGCGTCTCTGATGAGCAGGACTCATTACGTGTGCTCTTTGCTGCCCAGGAGGGACGTCAGGTGTGAAATCATTCTGGGGTATTTAGTTTGTGCTCTGTGGAAGGCTGCCAACTGTGGCCCGTGTGATCCGAACCGTAACCGTACAACGGTTGTTTCTTTTTGTTGTTTGATGACACGTCCAGTGCCATATTGAAGGCTTTTTGTTTTTCTTGATTTCATTAGAAATAATGATATAATAAAGCTTAAGCTGTTGGAGTTTTACCAAGGGTAATTGTAATAAAGGTGGTCTACGTCGCATAGACGTTTATCAGGAGCGCTTGAGCGTCACATTAGGCTCCGTACCATCATTCTCTCTGCCTTAGTCATTAGGGCACAAGTACACTCCAAGAGCAGTACTTGTTAGAGAGCGGAGCGTCTTTATGATGTCAGAAGCCTCCTGGGGTGCATCTAAGAGTCTTTAGTTCATTCCTAACAACGGTTCTTGTCAACACGAGCAACTGCAGACTCATGCTAGTGCTAAAGAAGTTGTCTCTGATTTCTAACCGTAACTAAACATTTTTTTTCTCCCTTTACAGTAACGAGCTTCTTGTCTGACTTTTGTGTCCAACAGTCCAGAACAGCTAAAGCTAATTTGCTTCAGTGCGGCATTCACATGTAATTTTGTTCACCCTGTACCCTGCCCTGTAGCCTAGCAGGGGTCACTATCAGACATTTAATATGACAGAAATCCACCCCAGATGTGTCCTAGCATGAAATAAGCGGTCAAGCATATGCATGTATGTCTTTGTTTTATATTATTTTGCACGTGTTTAATGAGTATCAGGGAAAAAAAAAAGAGGAAGCTGTTTCAAGGCCAATAAGCTTGAAGCGGTTTTGAGAATACACCGCTCCCCCTCCCCCCCCGCCCGCTCGCCTCTAACTGGTTTAGCTGTTCTCCCACCAGAAACGTTGTACCACTTTGCTCGGAGCCGTCCGTGAACTTGAAGTTTCAGGAATCCCTGCTGTGTTTACTTGTCTGAACTTTGAATGCTGTTTGCATTTGAACTCCGAAGATCCAGAGCTTGTTAAATCTGCTCGCCATATTCCGGGTGTGGATTTGCCTGAAATCCCTCCAGCAGCGTGAAAGGATAATCAAAAGAAATGATGAAACCAAGATCAACAAGAACGTACCCGAGTTGTCTAAAATGCTACTCAATGGGGGTATTTTTTTTTCTTTTTTTTTCTTTATTTATTTTTGAACTTATGAATCTTGGGAATTTATAGTCTTCATCACCCCTTTTTGCCACTGGGACACATGTTGGGGAGGGGGGGCCCTCCAGTCAGTGGGCCGAAGCGGTCTGTCAGAATCATTTTCAAGGCCGCCTCCAGTAATAATAGATGACATGCATCTGCGAGGGGGAAAGAGGGGGATACCGTGTCCCCTGGTGGCACTGCTCAGACGGAGGTGCCATCAGCTACCTGCTGCATCACTAAGGAAGACACTTGGTGGATAGAGGTAAACAAAACACTGTGGGGGAATTCTGCAGCAGCTAATCAGGACAGTTGCATCCCTCCCTCCCCCGGTTCAGGAGGGCAGTAAATTTCTGTGAGGCATGTGCAGTGACTCCTACTTTCCAGTGAGCACTAATAAATCCCGCTGGTCACCGTGTTTAACCCGAAGATGAAGTTTTAGAGTGTTGCTATTGTTTTGGACTAACCTTGGCCACAGACTGAGCATTAACTTTTCATCACTGCATTATTTCCCCACCTCTGTATGCTGTGATGCACTTGTAAAGGAGTATTACGGGTTCAGGGCCGGTGTTCAGTATTCCAGGCAAAATAGGTGTTCTTTACTTTGTCATACTGATAAAGTGAGAAATTTTACGAATCAAAACCGTCAGCGGTGGATTCTGGCAAAATCCAGTTATTAACTCCGTGACCTCCCCCCGCCATTCATCTTCGTAGCCAATGAGATGCTGTAGGAATCTGAGACAAAGCCCAGAGAGTGAAGCTGGAGTTTGGATTATTTTGTCACGCCTGATCAAGGTGAGGAATTTGCTGAATTAGTTTTCAGACACTCCATCTCGTCACAATAGCTGCTGTCACACTTGGAGAAGAGAAAGCACAAGAAGTGACAGCAAAAATTCTTCTTCTGCTCATTCAGATAAAAGGTGCTGTTGAGGGGGACCCCCCCCCCCCTGCTTATTTTATCACTTTAGTTTAAATTATACTGACATTTTTTATTAAAATAAACTGAACGACCAGGACTGAGGCCGGCAAAATGCGCTGAGGTCAGGTTGTGTTGGAAGTTAGTATAATTTTTTCTGACAGGCCTAATTTGAGTTTTGTAATTGGTTCCAATGAAAAATGGCTGTCTTGAAAATAAATTTCTTCAAAATAAAAAATAAAAAAATATATTTTTTTTTGGCAGAAAATGCTTTTTTCAAAATTTGAGAAAGATTTATAAAGATTTCTTGTTGTCATTGAACAAAAATGTAAATAGATTAACATTCTCACCAGGAAAGCTAGTCTTTCATGTATTATTTCAAGTTTTAAATCACGACTCTGCTAATTATTATAAAACATAACTAGAACCAAAGTTTCCCTTTACAGCCTGCTACATAAGGTATACGAGCATTAAGAGCCCCACCAACAGACTCAAACAGTTTATTTCCATTTTTACTGTATATATTGCTGTTGTCTTATATGACTTTCTATGTTCAATTTTGTTGTACAAGCTTGTGCAATAACAATAAAGACTATTTTATTCTGTTCCAGTCTAAAATACTAAGTACTCAAAAGAGGCACGTTCCTGTTTTTTTTTTTTTGTTTGTTTGTTTGTTTGTTTAAGATCCTGATCTGGTTGGGAAATTCCAATAAGAACCAATACACTGTACCGAACCATGCATAAAAATAAATAGAGCAATAAAAATGACTACTTGTACCCTAAAATGTGCCAAACTACATCCAAGAATAATCAAGACCTGCAGTCAATTATAATCTGTTGGAGTTTAGGGTTAAAATGACTGATAGAGGACAAAGTTGTGAGTGTTTTCTAAAGTATTCAAGTTGTCTCAGGTTTTCTTCCACAAACCATAAAACATGCATGTTAGGTTAACTGGTAACTCTAAAAATGTCCTTATGTGATTGAGAGACAAACGAGACAAACAACCATTTCCACCGTGTATCTTTCAACATATACCAAATACAAATATACCAGTATTCAAGCTGCAGTAGTAAAAGTCGTTGTTCTTTAGTCTGTTTTTTAAATAAAATCAGTCAGATCGTGTGGAAAACCTGTTACATTTTTTATTGAAGTTTTACTTTTAATACAGTGATATGATGAAATCGTGGTGTTTTTGCTCAAGCTTATCACGCATTCAGAATCACTGGCCAATGCCTAACTCAAAGACACAGATATTAAAAAATAAACGAGAAACGCTAGCCCTCTTTTGCATTTTATTCTAAGTACTCTCTATGATACTTGATTGCATTTGGTGCCTATCCAAGCATGTGCCTCTACCTAATGAACAGTCCAGCTGTGAGGAGAAAAACAACATTAAATTAAACATTTTTTAGTTGTCTCCCGGAGTCACATTTTTTTAAAAACGCAGTTGAATTCAGCAGACGTGGCTTTACAGTATGTCAAGTTAAATGCTGTTTAGAAAAAATAAAATAAAATAAAACTCTGAGTGTTTGAGGCCACTGGAGAATAGACCCCTACCTTCCACCATTATTAAAACAAGACGGATCTTTCACCTGCTGACAAAGGGAGAAACAAAAGCCTTCAGAAAGGCATTTTTCTTGCAAAGTATTTAGCTGCAGAGCAGAAAGTGATGGAGGGTAGCGCAGGGTGGAGGGATGTTCGGTGCAGAAATATAATGTCACTAATGATTTAACCCGTGACCTGGCCACGGCGAGGCGCATGTCTGATAATATCTTTGTGGCCAAGCTCAATCAGGTGTGCAGTAGTGTAGAATGGCGGGGTGGAGTGAGGAAGCCGGGGTGCAAGGTCGGACCATTTACAACCTCCCCTGTGCGCCGAAAATGGCTGCAATAATAAAGATGGCTTCATTTGTTTTCTTTCTTTGGCGGTTAGCGTTAGCGGACCATAACACAGGCGGAACATAAACACACAATCATAAACACAGACTGGCGTAGCCAACTTGTTTTGTTATTGTCACATAGACGGTGAGTTATTGTCGCCTGCAGTGATTAGGACATAAAGCACCGCAGGGGGTCGGCCCAGGGTTAAAGGAGCAGGGGATCCGAAGAGGCTGACGCGCACGTGCACACAGCAGGGATTTAGCATGGCATCTTATCCAGACCATTGAGACTAATATGTGTGAATGCTGGCAGTCTGAGTTGTGCTTCCAGTTTTCTCTTTCCCTTAAAGTGCCTTTAGGACTGAACAGCTTGACCACATCGTAATAGTAGAGGGAAACCAGGAACTATACTAGATCATTTTTGTCCTCAATAAAGGGTGGAATGAGAGCACTTTGAAACTTAAAGTTGTCTTTAAGCATAAAACTTATCTGCTTAGAATAATAAATTTACTCAGAAAAGCATGATATATTGTAAATTGAGCAACTAATTGCAAAGATAATTTGTATCTGATTCAAAACTATTATTTGGCTTTAATGAAAAAAGTGCCGCATTTTTAAAGCTTTAAACTTTTCTAGTGAAGTCACTTAAAAATAAAATGATAATATAGACCACAGTGACACTGAAATAAATATTAAGAACGTTTTTAAAAATCTACTCAAAACTGAAAGCATCCAACATTTTTTTTAACACCACCAGCTGCAATTTATTGAAAAAAGATGTGATGAGGATTTATAAAAGCATACCTGCAGTATGAAAAACTACTTAATTCAACAGTCTGTTAACAAACCTGCCCAGATTGTATTCATTTATTTCAAGGTCCCTTTACAATGTCTTATCAAATTCCTGTTTAGTGGAGTAATAGAACAGTTATTAAAAAAGCATCTGTAGCATCTGTCTACAGTAATGGGGAATAAAATGTCTGTTTATTTTTTAAACATTTTTACAAATGTGATATTTGTAAAGATCATCTGGTCTTTACCAGGTTCTAAAATTTTTACTAAAGCTTCCTGTCCCCTTTCAGTGAAGGTGTCCTCCATTTCAATACCATCATGCAGTCGGATTCAATGTTCTAGAGCCCAGTTTCCCTGTCATGTTAGCTGCTTTAGTTAAGATTACGTTTACCTGAGCATCCCTGTGTGCTTTGCTTCCATGTAAGCAATGCTGAATTGATTTTCATACTGGGTTTTGTTGCTCCGGCAGTGACATTATGTCATGGCCCGTAAATCAAAGCGTTGTGTTTTTTTTTAGCTGTTATTGTAAGATGCTTATCACAGCAGATAAAAAATATTGTTTCACTTAATGTCTTGAACAGCACAGCAGCTCGGATATAAAACAGTGCACACTTTGGGAGCCGAGTTATA
>JAUBOC010000071.1:15385290-15395438 GCA_032275365.1 Anablepsoides cearensis
TAATGCAAAAGTATTGCAAAGTAATGCAAAAGTATTGGGAGGAAATGCAAAAATATTGTGAAGTAATGCAAAAGTATTGCAAAGTAATGCAAAAGTATTGTGAAGTAATGCAAAAGTATTGTGAAGTAATGCAAAAGTATTGCAAAGTAATGCAAAAGTATTGAAGTATTGCGAAAATATTGAGAGATAACACAAAGATATTGCGAGAGAACGTAAAAGAAAAAAACATCCCCACATGTCCCTTCTTCTGCTCCGTACTGTTTCTGGGTCCAAACCTTCAGCAAATATTGACAGTTCTGTGTCACCTTTATTTATTTATTTTGTCTAATACATTTGCACAGCTGGTTGGTGACATTAAACTTTAGTCCGACCAGTCTGTGCTGTTAAAAGAACTTGCTTACCAGAGTTAAAGGTAAACCTGAAGCCTGTTTTTTTTTTTTTTTGTTGGTTCTAAGCCATGGTTGTTGTTGAGCAAAGCAAACTTGCATGAAAACTTGCCACGCCAATACAATGTTTAATCCAAATGACAGAACAGACGTCTAAGAAATTGTGCAGGTGTTTCCGGCATCATGTTTTATTGCCGTCTCCTCTGCTCCCAGCTCGTGCACAGCCCCAGCTTGACTATGCTCTTCTGTTGATTAGCCACAGCGTGTCTGCTGGCGACACTTGCGCCAATCATTTTCTTACCGGAGTACCATCTGCAGCCTCAGTGTTTGCCTCACACTCTCAATTCCATTTAGATACGAATGCCAAAACAATCAAACGGGAGACACTGACATGAGCACTCATGAGGTGGAATTTGTGAGTCAGATTTTCCCTTTTTCGGGCTGCGGCAGCATCCTGGTAAACAGATTTTGTCGATGAGCCTGTTGAGTGGCGTCCTTTTTTGCGATGCAAGGCCACACAGCCTCGCAGAGGAAGCAGTGATATTAAGGAAAAGAAAATAAGCACTAGGCTGTGCTAGAAAGATCTTTCATGGTTTTTGAAATTCATTTTTCTTTTTTAGATATGATGTTTTTGAGGTTTCATGATTGTCGTGAGGCATATTACATCCTATCTTTATAGCAAATGCCCATTTAATTTTACATTGAGAGTTGACTCCTAAATAGCCACTTCACCAACGAAGATGTGGGAATGAAAGAGACACATTCTCTAAAAAAAAAAAAGCAATTCAGCTGCACCTCTTTGAAAAAACTTTTGAGCTCATTGGCTCACGTCAAGCTCAAAGCTATGATTTGTGAAAAAATACTCAGAGCACAAAAGCTAATTCGAAGCTGCTTCAAATTTTACTTGATCATTTTTCTGTTAGAAGCTGGGAGATCATTTCTGATCAAATTATGAGCATTACGATTTTATCAAAACTTGTCGTCTAAAATATATTTCCATTTAACTGTAAATGATAAAAATCTTTGTACATTTTGTTTTAATATTCAAATGAATTACTCAAAAATATAAAGCCTACGCAAGGCTGTATGATAACCCTTTTAGCTTATAGCACTACAGAGGCTGCTGGTTTTGTAGCACAGATCAAAAGGTTGTAGCACCAGCATAAAACTTCTGTTATAATCTTTAAAAACCAAAAAAGTACTGCATGTCATTACTTGAACACTCTGACAAAAGAAAGCACTGAAAGTTTTGTTCCGTTCTATTGAACGGAGTATTCAAGCCAGCCAAAATTAAAAATAATTTTGATGCCTCTAATTTTATTTATCTCATTATCACAAACCTTGCTTTTTGCTAGACGTTGTAGGTACTTGGGATTGCTCTGAAAAAACTTATTTAGCCTTAAAAATGCCTTAGGAAAAATTACTATATTATCTTACATATTACAGATGTAGGGTAAAAGTGTCTCCTTAATCTGATAAAATCATCCCTTTTCTTTTCATCTCTTGCAGTTTTTGTTCTGTATTAAAACAAATCTCTATATTCACATGGTTCTATTTTTATTTGAATGCTGAAAGAAAAACCTTGCAATTTTGGTGACCCAGTGCTGTCTCAGAATGAAGTGGACAGTTTCATTGTTTACTTTTTGAACAGCTTATATCACAGGGTTTATTTTGATTCTTAGCCTGGGTTTTTGTATTGGGATCATTCAGAAAAATCCGATGATGAGAATAAAAACGAGCAGGCGTTTTTAAAATAATTTTTTTTTATCAAACTTTATTCGGACCAACAATGTATCTTTGGAAAGGCAAGGCAAACAGCATATCAGATTCCAACACAGTGGCAGAAAATTTTCCAGGAGTCCAAACTAAAATTATTTTTTTGCCCTGCCAGCTGATTTTTGAGTTCTTCTCCGGAGGCAGAAAAGAGCTTTTGGGTAAGTTTGCTTCGATCAATGCAAGTGATCTCGGTTATCAAATGAAAATATTTAACAACTAGTAGAACAGTTTTGAGCAAACTATATTAAATATTTTTTGCAGTTTGATTGATAGAATACTTTGTATCAAGTTAGAAGTTAATGTGTTTTGCGGAGGTTATTACCGCGTTGAGTTTTGTTATCTAGGTTTTTTTCTGAGAACATTCAAAACCTAATAACATTAATAAGGTAACACATTGGTGTAAAAATAGACTACAACCACTATGTAGCATGGTGGCATGCTATGGCTTCACCTATCTTTACAAAACAAAAAAGAAAAAGTAGCTAGCACATAGGGCTGCACAATATATCGCAAATTTATCGTTATCGCGATAACAGCCAGTGCGATATGCATATCGCAAAAAATCCATAAATTGCAAAAAATTGTTTGGCTCCAATGTTTACATTTATGTTGTTTGTCAACGTCAGTCTGATAAACAAAATGAACCAGAGAAACAACATCAAATAATAATCACTCCATTATGTTGTAATGTAAATTATGTATTAGTTGTTTTTTGCTCTGAACCCTGAGCAGAAAAACATCAACATTGCATATTTATATATATTTTTATTTATCGTAAATCATATCATCATCGCAATATTAAGCACCTTTAGCACACATCGCAGGTTTTCTTGATATCGTGCAACTAGCACAGTTGTACAAGTTCTGTTTAGATAATTTATTGCACAGGTTTTTTCACAATAAACATGTATATTTCACTTTGCTACAAGTGAGTATAGAATAAACATATTTAGTATTTCTACTTTTGCACAGTGGGTAAACACAAATTTAGATTCTGACATGTTAATCATAACAAAACCCCGTGTAAATCTAGTCATCACGGATGTAGAGGAACGACACCGTCTCTCTCCTCAGGCCCATTTCATGAAGATATTGTCATCTCCTGCTGGTTGGAGGATGTCAGAACCTATTTTATTTTCCTTCACAAGTCAAATGCCTGAACAGGGACCTCAGCAGGGAGAAGAAAGGCCTGAGGTGAAAATGTTCTATATATAGCACTTAAAAAAAAAATCCAAAGCAGTAGAAATCAAATATTTTGTTCCTGCAGTTATTCAGATCAGACCTTGGTTTTCTGTAACCTGTCGGAGCAAACGGAAAGAAACAACGTGTAGGCATGTTTCTTACTGAAAACCACCTGTGCTCTCTTTAATGTCTCCTGACTCCTTTGATAATACCACTTATTTTACCTCGCGGCGCAAAAGTTGGTGGTCCACACTTTAGTGTTTTATCACGTTAACGTGGATTCCACCGAGGCAGTGGTCGACCTGATGGGACTCTTATATGCTGCGAGGGGAAATTACTGTTTGTGCCACAAAGGAGCGCTGACGCTTTGAAAGGCTCAGTATAAGGAAATTGGAGGTGCCTTTGCCGAACAAATGTGACAAACCTAAATTAGGGATTTTTTAGAAAAATAAAAAGAAATTGGAATAAATAGTTTTAATTTGCAGGAAATTGAGCACTTGCGCTTAATGTCTCCTCACTCACTAAAGATGAGGTGAAAGGCCATGCTGAACACTCACCGACCTTGAGGGACACTAAATGAAACTGATGAACTGATAAAACACTGCTTAGATTCACCTGATACTTTTGGACCACAGGGGACCACACCACAGTCCTTGAAGCTATTTGAGGTAGTTCACCTTCTATCTGTTGGTTTTGCTGTGGCCAGTATTGTAGCCATTGAAAACTGTGTATTTGGTCTTTTCTTTAACACCTTCAGAGTCTAGCCTTTCTTGGCTCAATAAGGACTCTTGAGTGCCATAAAGAGATGTGACTGTTTTGTACATGAACTGATGTTGATTGGCTAAGCAAGTTGAATGTGCTCTCAGTACCTGCATTACTAAATTTGCATTATTGTTTCTGAATTAGAAGCTTCTGAACTTAAGGATGTCTGCTATGGTGCAGAATGAAGCAGGCTGATCTGTTTCATATAAGGCTTGTCTTCTGTAACACCTCCTAATGTTTGTAGCGCTCTTTCAAACTCACCTTTAATAATGAAATCTAAAACACACAACTGCACTTATAGATTCCTTCATTGTTGCTGTTTGGTTTGTGGCTTGAGTGCAAAAGCAAACATGTAGGTCCTAAGGGCTAAATATCACAACCTCTGGAGCTCTAAATACTGTTAGTCTGAAAACATTATTTTAGTCTTTTAATGGACCTGTCCTGAGACCTTTAGCCCATGGACTGGCCACATTTCTAGCCATTGTTATGTGCCTTTCATTCACCTTAGAAGTCAGAACTCTTCTGACATAACCGTGTTTCAAGTATTTAGACTGAAAAACTAATGTTTAAAAGCTAATCAGATGTGGATCTCTTTGTACTTGCGTACATTTATGAAGCACTTTATGTTAGAAAATATCCCAGTTGATGTCAAAATAATGATAATGACCTAGAGTCCACCATGTTTCTAGGTAGTCAATCAAAGTGATCTTTCCCACTGACAGACCCTACAATACTTTAACATGTTAACAAAAACATAACATTCTTGGTTTTGCCAAGAATGTTACCCATGAAAAAAAAGAGGTAGCGAAATGATGTGTTTCACTTCTGTTTTAGATGATCCTGACAGCCGATGTCAACTTGGTGTCTTGTGAACATGACTAACAGGATAAATGATGTCAAAGCTATTTAGGCACTTACACGTTTCTAAATTAATCCCTTGAAATTTAATAATTAATCATCTTCATACGATTTCACTAAATCTTTCATCCTCACCTTGAATCTCGGAGACGTGAGCCAACGCGCTTGTTAAATAATAAAACAACTCTGCCCATCAGCTGACCCCTAATTTTTAGATTCCAGTGTTACTTATGACCCAGACAGAGAACTGAGGCGGATGTGATATTTAATAAATGAGCAACAGGACAGTTCTTTTCCCCGAACTCTACAGGTCATGTTAGATGGATGTGTCTAGAGTTATATTTTATGATTGGGCTAATTAAAGTGTCCAGTCCTTTTATTTTTTTTATGTCTGTTGCAGGAAACCTTACATCCTCCTTTGAGGCAAAGACTTGGACATTGTGGAAGAACAACTGTCTTCCTTAATTAATATACCATTTTTGTTTATCTGTCCAATAAGTTCAAACAATAAGAATTACAGTTTTATACGTTACTGGCATTTTTTTTTTAAAGGGCAGAATTAAGATAGATAAGTAGGATAATACATTTATGTTATGGTAAAAAGAAACTTTAAAAATGTGTTTTTGTTGCTCTTTAGGATTTTATATAGACATTTGTATTTGGCAAGTCCAGATGCCTACTAAGTTGATTCTATTTATACTTATATAAAATCACTATTATCACATTCTCGCTTGTTCTGACAAGAACTGTCTGTCCTTGACCATAGTAGCTGCATTACTGTAGATTCCCCATTGTTGGCATATATATACTGTATATATATATATGAGATTCACTTGACAATTTTCACTTTATTGCTGCTGTGTCCAGGTAGTCCCTGATAAGATTAACCAATGTCTGTGAATCATTGCTGTGCAGCATTTGAGGCGTTGGTCAGTGGCTCAACTTGTATATCAGGAATTGTTCACCAGAACAATATCATGCTCTTGTTTCATAAATAACATTGTCCAGAAAACCAGTCCTGACTGCTGATCTGGAGCAGCTTGAATGACGTCATGTCACTGTTCAAACATCGGCCTTGGTTTGGACTGATAGTGTATTATAATTCCTCATATGTGAAGACGGTTGTGATGTGCCTGTCTCGGCGTGGGTGGGGGGAACACGAAGACGCTCTCTGGCCCCAGACCTAATTTCCACTGAAAGATTGAGGAGGCTATAACGTGCTTCGGGGCAAAGAGCTGAGCTCTTTTTCTTGTCTTGTCTTTTAATCACATCAAGCTTTTAATTCTTTCATGAACTCATCTCAGACCTTTTTTAACCTTTTATGAAGACCAGGGCGAGCAGTGGAGCTGTGATTACGGCTTCGAGCTCCACAATTCTTAGATTTTTACCATAATAACTCTGGTTGACTTTGAAGGATTTCCCTACAGTCATTTGTATATTCTCAAGTGGATTCACATATACAAGGAGTTGCTGCATTATGCATTGGTTGACTGGAAAAGGTCTAATCAATATAAAATGTTTTGCTCCTGTATTGATTAAACATGTGTTGCACATGCTTTGAAGGAGAAATCACATTGCAATGAGGTGTATACACTTGCTGTTATAGGTAGCTATATTGGAAGCAAACTAAAAGGACAAAGATCCATAGGGAGCATCCTTCCCTTCATTGTTAGTTTTAACACACTCAGGTGAGGGACTTGATATTTTTCTTGCCAATATAGCATCGATGGACTGATAGATGGACATCAGATCTGAGTGGATATGTTTACATCATGCTCTTCTCGTCTCCCGTGACCCTCCACACTCTGAATCCTGACAAATGAAAATGTTGCTCATATAATCTGAGGACCATCGCTGTCTAGGTCCAGAATAAACTGACTGGAATCAATAAACGCCTTCGCCTCTCTTACCTGTACACGCTTCCTAACCTTTTACCCTGAAAAGGTCAACGGCAGCCCACAGTGTTTTTACCTCCTTAATGTTCAGGGTGCCTCGTGTCTAAGTCATCCGTGACCAGCCCCAGTGGCCATCTTCCTTCAGTGTGATTAGTTGTGAGATCTCTCTGAAGATGGATGGTTCAAACGTCCTTGACTGGTTTGCAATAAGCACTGCCGTCCCCTCCTTCTACCCTGCATTTTAAATCACTGTTGTCTGTTTGATGGCAGGCAATTACTTGAGATTGTTTCTCCTTTGTTGTACAAGCGGGTTGGCATGGTGCCCCCTCCTCCACTTTTTTTTTTTTTTCCTCCTCGGAAGCCCGTGTCCTGTTTTTCCTACTTGACAGTTGCACAAAGCTTGAAGTCGAGCATGATCTGACTCTGCAAGCGCAGAGATTGAAAGGTTTTAAGTAAATACGGTCATAAGTATTGTCAGTTGCATGGAATGAGTTTTCTTGTCATGCGTATTTCTTCAGCCAATCTGAAAGAGTAATTATTGTTTGGGTGTTTTAGACCCAGCTGCCAATCAAAATACACTTTCTGTTTACTACTTTTTCTGTAAGGAGCTGTCATGAGAAATCTCCACTTTCAAACCTGTAAAAAAAAAATTGGATTTTTTTTTTCTTTTACTGCTGCAAGAAGGTATTAATGATGCAACTTACCCAAAAATAATTGGGTTATTCAAATTTGATTAGATTATTTTTTAATTAAAAAGAAGTGTATTTTTTGGACGGATGAGGATGCGGGGTATTACCGAATCAGTCTGGAATCCATCTAACAAGAACAAGCATCACCTTGAGCTCATTGGTGTCAGGTTTCAGTTCTTACCTTATCAAAGCACAAATTTACACTAGAATGAGGCGGTAGTTTGGGTACCTCCTATCCCTAAACAGCAGAGGATAGAAGAGTACCGGTGTGTAGGAGCGATGAGTGACAGCTGAATAAGAAGTCTGAATAGCCAGAGGAGAGTGACCTTGGCATTCATATCAGAAGATGTGGGAAATAATCAGCGGCAGAGTGCCCCTGATGGCTCTGCTGCAAACAATGAGCCTCACTTATGAAGGGAGTCTATTAAGGCTTGAGTTGCTCTTTTTTATTTCAATTTTTTGCTCTTTTTTTTTTTCGATAGCGTTCTGGAGCATACGTTTCATCCTCCCGACAACTTCTGCCGTTCAAAAATGTCCGCCTGTGCTGCACACTGACGGGGACGCTGTAATATTTGTTTCTGCCTTTAATGTGATATTTAAACTTTAACCCCTCTGTCGTTTTGGAAAAAAGCAAGACAAGGCTTTTTTTTTGAGCACACGGTGCTGTTGTCTTTACGGTTCCAGACTTACGGCAATTTATTTGGCTCGTGGCAACTGTGAGCTTTTGTTTGGTGTTTGGGAAGAAAAACCGACGTGCCGAATGTCAACGGCGGGAATATAGACGTCACGAAGCTCTGCAGCGTTAGCAGTCACCCCGACAGTCTTGGTGACATTCAGCAGTTTGAAATGGCATTTATGACATTCACTGAGTGAGAGTAATATATTCACCTGGTTGGTTCATCTAGCCCTCACCAGAACAGACAGCTGCTCTAAAGCCTATGTGCACCAAGTGTTCTCACACTGTCAACAGCTTATTGTAGCCTGGCTGCCTGATTTTTATCACCACAGAATGGAGTGTAAAGCCAGTGATACAGCTTTTTTTAGAGCTCGTATGAGGCATACTTTGTTTTTTTGTATCTTCCATGTTAATGTGCGCGGATTTTCACACCATTGCATTTATGGGTGGCTTTTTCCCCCTTTTTTTTTTGCTTTCCATTGCGCTGCGGCTCGGTGGAGTGGCTTTAAGATGTGACAGAAGGCTATTACAGCCTGACGTATTGCTGCGCCTGTGTCATATAGCATTTAATTCAAATGATGGACACGGAGGCGTGACTACACTCAGCCTGTCACGGAGAGGATTCCTTTAAAAATTTCTTTGTTCCTCGCGCTCTATTAGATAACAAAATGACAGTCGCTGCCTTTCTTGGAGAGCTCAGATGAAAGCGCGACGCTGGAATCTTTATTTATCATCCCCGCTGAGTGAAAGGGAAGCTGCGTGACTGCCTCCTACACCTGTGGGAGAGAAGACTGGCTTCTCACCTTAAACCTCGGAGGATGATTGTTTTCTCTCTGCTTGGGTATAAAGGAGCCTACACTTCAATACTTACACCAGAAGTGTATCTGTATATGTCTGCATACACGTTTGTTTAATGCCAAGCTATTGGGCTGATTCTCCACATGTATAAGCGTTGGAATTCATCTGCGACAGATTTGAAATCTCAGCTGTGAAAAGCTAAAGTTTGCTGGAAGTAAGCGATCCATCAGCCTGAACGTTTCATTGCCTTTACTATTTGTCAAAGTTACAACTTTACTCATTCTGCCCCTACACCTTCATTTATTACTCCCTCTCAGCTCTGGCTTAGGACTTTTATCCACTCATTGATTTTTCTCCGCTTCACTTTATTATTCTATTAGCCTAAAAACTAAAAGTCAACTCCTTTACAGGTTTTCTTCATCCAGTCTTGTAAGCTCAAAGCAGCCGCTTCTTGCTTGCTTGCATTGAAGCCAGGTGCTAAACATTGCTGTTTTTGTAAACCTAATTAGCTTTTTTTTTCTTCCCCTGACTGCATCCTGCTGCTGATGCTGACAACCCTCCAAACACCGCCGTCTCTGCCACCGTCAGCAGTAGTTTACTCTGAATGCTGTGGTGTGTTTAATGACCCTCTAAGATCTGACATTTCAGTCGTCAGTGTTAAACAGTACCTTTTTAAAGCGGGAAATGACTGGATTTGACTTGTTTTACATAACATTTGATACTCATTTCTCCACTTACTGCATTCATACATTAAGTTTTTAAGAGTTCAAACCTCTTTGTCCTTGACCACATACAGATAGATGGAGAGTTTTCAAAAACGCTTCTCAGTTTAAAACAGGCACGGGCAACTAAAATAATGGAAGGGACACATATGCGCTGCACACGTACCAAAATGTAATAAAACTGTGATTTTAACAATGCATACATATTAGGGGTGCAACGATACAGAAAATTCACGGTTCGGTTCGGTTCGATACTTTGGTCTCACGGTTCGATATTTTTTCGATACAAAAAAGAGAAATTTCCATGCCCTTTTTAACTTTAAATTTATTGAAATTAATAATAAACATTTATTTAACCTCAAAAGTCCAGTTTTTAAATTAAATGTTGCTGAAACAGCAAGTTT